>PVKA01015700.1:0-18943 GCA_004027165.1 Ctenomys sociabilis | reverse complement strand
CAAAGCTGTTAAGAGTTATTTTTGTATTCACATTTATGCGTGAGTCTGTATCTGCCTGTATACACATACCAACATTTCTCTTGAGAAATGAAGCCAAAGATATGTTCTGGAAAATTTTTCCTAGCTACTGCCAAACTGCCTCTGGGACAATTGTGTGGATTTCCACTTTCTCGAGACATGCATGAGAGCACCCATATCCCCACACTCCTAAGTATTTTCATTGTTCTTCGTCTTTGCCATGTAGGGGTCCAATGGTGATCTCATTGTTATTTTATCCCATATTGTCTTGATTACTAATGAGGTGAACCTTTGTTACTCATGTTTGTCCACTTGTACTTGTGTTCTATGAATTCCCCAGTCATGTATTTTTTGTGCAGTTTAAGTTCTAAGATCTTTCTTGCCTCTCGAATTTGAAACAAGAGAAAGATGGCAAAACATGAAGGGATGATGGATCATAACAATTTGATAAGAATCCTGGCCTGGCTCTGTGAGCACAAGAAATTGTGGAAGTTCTAGCACTCAGATTGTATCAGTGTTTTTTTCCAAAACTCTTTGCAAGTCTGAATCTGAAAGACCCGCTACCTCCCTCAAACTCACACCAGATCACTTTCATTGTACTGAGAGCACATGGGTACTTACTTCAAATTTGAAACTCAGCTGATGTATTTGTACCTTCTTTCTTCTTGCCCTTAATTTTATACACATTAAAAGTTGTTAAAGGAAACTTGGGCTTAAAAGAAGAACCTGAGGAGATTATTTAAAACTACCTAGCAGCCATAGCAATGTGCCTTTAGAAAAAGCATGTACTCTGTTAAAAAATATTCCACTTACGAGTAATGAGAGACATTTGCCAAATAGCCCCAAGCTACCCAAAGAAAGAATAGGCAGATGGTTTGAAGGTGTGTCAGAAACAGGATTTATAAAATGAGAGCATGGTTACGCTGGAAAGCAATAGCAATTGTTGTTAGCAGATGGGACACTCACTTTTTGCCATGTATGGGGCAATGGAGGAAGAGGTCAGGTTTTCTGATGCTTGTGACTTAGCTCTGACTCACATAGACACATGGCTCTCTGGTGTTTCTCACATGTGGTAGACACTTGAGTAGACTCAGCTGCATTTTCTCAGGTCTAAACTAGGACAATACATTCTAGTTGTAGCCATACTGGTGGCACTGGTCTTGTTTTGGATATGTTTGTAAAACTCATCTGTATTCTTTCTATGGGCAAATAACTACATATCCTTTGAATCATCAGTAGAAAGGATGCTGGAGAGTCAGTCTACCCATTCCTGAATATGTATTTAAGATTGGAGGAGTTCAATTCTCAGCACAGGAAAATTTAGAACACCTCTCATATTTTGACCTAGTTGCCTATTAGCTCAAATCATAGCCCTTGAAGATATAATGAATGAGTCTGTTTCTGCCATAAATTTATTTATTTATTTTATTTTATTTTATTTTATTGAAGTACAAATATCAATCAGGCAGTTTCAAGACACCTTAACAAGACAGATTCGATAAATTAATACATTGCAAACTGTTTTCATAATGTTTTGGTATAGTACAAGGTGCATACATGATATTATATTTACAGATATAATTTTAGCAGATTCTCTTATCAGTAAATTAAGAGTGTAGCTGCTTACTTATCTTATTTTTTATACATGAATTATATCAAAAATTCAATAATTATTTTCCTACTTGATGACCATAGTGCTAGAAGCCGACATAACATCCTGTCCAACCACCTTTAGTGCAGATCTTGCCTCTCATAGGATTATGTAGAAGCACTCTGCCATAAATTTTAAGTCTCAAATTTATGCTTTCAAACTCAACTAAGATTTAGAAAACTAATGCTTCCTCCTGTGAGTATTTTGGCTTTTGTTTTTTTCCAAGGGAAGAAATAGAGAAGTTGCCCAGGGATATCTGCTAAGTAACATGAGAAGGTGGTCACATAGACTAAAGATCTAGGACCAGCAGATGCACTAAAGATCATACCACACAGCCTGGAGTGCAGGCCCCACAAAACACAATGGACAACTTTCCCCTTAGCTGATGCCACATAAGTGACAGGACCCAGGTCATGAAACCAGCAGAACAGTTATTATTACCCTCAACTGTTGGCTTTGAGACACCAAAGTTTTTTTTTTCTTTTTTTTGAAAGTGCTATTTTTTGATTTTTGTTTTATTGAAGTACAATATCAGTGAGACAGTTTTAAGATACCTTGACAAGATGGATTTGATAAATTAATACATTGCAAACTGTTTTCATAATTTTTGGTATCATAGAAGGTGCATACATGATATTATACCTACAGACATTATTACACCATATGTCTTTTATCAGTAAATAAAGAGAGTGTAGCTCTTTGCATATCTTATTTTTTATACCTGAATTACATCAAAGATTCAATAATTAAAACTTTCTACCTTGATATTTTCCTAGTGGTGTTCCATAATACTAGAAGCTGACATAATATTCTGTCCAACCACCATTAGTGCAAATCTTGCCTCTCATAGAATTATGTAGAAGCACAGTGTTATCTATCCCAACTGTACTGTCCATACACACACATCATGATTCTTCTTTTCTATACCCCTTCCTTTGTCTACACCTGTCAAAGATGGACACACCACTGTCATTCAACTAACTTAGGTGCTTGAACTCGACAACACAATCCAACACAGTCCAGCATTCCACAACAATAGTGAGTTATCTGAAGAAGTTGTTGACCATAGCCATTTACAGCTCAACTTCATATTATGGCCCCGCGATGTATACTTCATTTTTATACTTTTCTGCCGGATGGTTAAGACCTAGATAGAGCAAGACTTATATACCAACACATGTACTTTATGTTTCTTATGAGGTCAGTGAAGTCTCCTCAGGGTTTATCTTGTAATCCTATACCTTATTCTGTAGATCCTTTGTCTGTGTCATCCATGTGGATGAGTCATGACCAAACTGCTTGACCAGTTTGCTCTCTGTGAGAGCCTGAGAGAAAGTTTTCTCTCCATGGAGACACCAAAGTTTTAAAGAATTCAGTTTATTTGGGAAACTTCATAGTCAGGTGTGAATTAAAGTGATGTAAAAGGAAATATATTTAAAATACACTCTTTTCATCTCAGAAAAAGATTTGTTTTTTGACCTGATTTCCCTCATATTTTGTTATGGAAATTGTTAACATACAGAAGATTGAAAGATGGTAAAGTAAGTAAGTACATGTTATATTGTTTATTTTGCCATATAACTATCCACCTAGTCAATTCAATCCATATATCAGATTATGCCATGTAATTTCTTTGTTATATTCCAAAGTAAGTTTGTAAAGATCAATATATATCACCTCTAGGGCCCAGGAAGATAGCTCAGTAAAATAAGGGGTGATATATATATATATCACCCCTAATCATATCAGTATGTTATTCTTAAACCAAAATTAAAGACTTGCACAAGATTTTTGGCTTAAGCTTATGTTGACTAAAATACACAAATCATATTTATGCCATTCCATGAGCTTCTAATGACTATCTGTTTATATTTATAGTTTAATTAAAATAATATTCATTAATTTGTACATCTTAAATCTTGCTTCAGTGTATGTCTTGCTCCAGTGTTATTATCACTTGTGTAACAAAATGTGTACAAAGAACATAATGAGATATATGAAAGACACCTTACAGTTTTTACATCATAAAATGTGGGTACCCTGTCATCTGATTTTTATGAGGTAATAAACATTTTCTGGTGTTAAAAGCCAGTAGCAATTAAAATGTGAATCAAAACTTCCTCCCACCCTTTTTCTAATCTTCCAGACAGACAAGTTTAAGTGGTGAGTTCCCTAAAACAGCAAGGTGATCTATTTTAAAAACAAAAACTGAACCTCTGTTTACAAATGGCCTCTGTCAATCAGGGATTTTTCAGTACTATACAGTCTCAGTACTACCAAACCCAGCAGTAAATCAGGCACTAAAGCAGACAGGAGACATTAACTGCTGCCATAACTCCTAATTTTCTTGAATTTATAAAGCAAACCTTATTGCACAAACTGATTGGTCACTAGGCAGCCAAAATGAACATACACTTTGAAAATGAAGGTTTTCATGAAGTCTTGCCTGTTGGTGCTTTAGAAAAAACATACTTCATTTGAAGAAAAGTCCTCTATTTAAAATAAAAACAAAAAACTTAAAAATCACTGAATCTAATTCGTCTCAGCCCATTTTGAGGCTCAAGGATAAAACTCTTGCCTCTCTTGTTCTTACTCCCCTTCCAAGATATGATCAAAAACTTAAATTAACAACTATTTATTGTTGGTCAGTGTGGGATTTAGAAAAGTAGGATAAGCTAGGACACCATCTTCATTCTAATCAACTAGCTCCAGAGAAGTGTTAATAATTATGAAAACGAGCAAGATTAACATGTTAAGGGCCAGCCAAATAGCTCAGCAGATTAAAGCACCTGGCAGGCACAGTGGCCTGAGATTCAATCCCGGGGCCTGCTATGCCCGCCTAGCCCTCAGGGTCACAGAGATGGCAATTGAGACTGGGTGTGGTGGCATGCACCAGTAATCCCAGCTCTTTGGAGGCTGTAAACAGGAATCCAATCTAGTAGTTAGACCCTGAACACCCTGTAGACCCTTCTCTAAAACAAACAAACAAACCAAAAAAAAAAAAAAAAAAAAAAAAAAAATGTTAAGACAAGACAGGAATGGTAGGAGATCTAAATCATTTGGACTACAGACATGCTACTTGGAGTCCAAGAAGGGGACCAGATAGCTGCTTGTGTAAGGAGAAAGAAAGTTAGGAAAAGCCACTTCACAGTCTGTCTGGTAGACTGTCTGCACAAAGACTTGTAGCATCATTCATATAAAGCTTATCCTGAGCCGGGCATGGTGGCGCAGGCCTGTAATCCCAGCGCTCGGGAGGCTGAGGCAGGAGGATTGTTGTGAGTTCGAGACCAGCCTGAGCTACAAAGTGAGCTTAAGGCCAGCCTGAACTGCATAGTGAGACCCTGTCTCAAAAAGACAAAAAAAAAAAAAAAAAGCTTATCCTGGGAGCTACTTCAGCTAATTGTTTGTTTTATTTACTGTGGGAAAATCCTAATGCCACATTGGCCTTGCTTCCAAACCTTTGGATTCACCTTTTCATTCACCTAAAGCCAACTCTAAATGTTAGTCAATTCTACAGAGATCCTGTTTCGCTAATCTAGAAGGAGTTGGAAATTCTTTTCCTTCTTTCTTTCTACTGAAAGCCAAGATAATTTCAAATCAGGGTTTTTTTTTTTTAAACAAGATTAAAAAATCATGCTAAAGAATAATGAGAAATGATGGTAGACTGAGATGGTGGCAAATTCAAAAGGAAGGCAGCAGCTGGATCCATTTAACTTCACAACTGTTCTCCAGTAAGACATTTGCCTTCTAAAGTGATAAGCATTATCCGTGTTACTTAGATTATTTAATTTTCTAAGATCTTGGTCTTTGGCATTGTTCAGATCTGGCTCCCTAATACTAGAAGCTCCAGGCCTCCTGGTTTACTGCTTTGAAAATCTAATACATATGACAGAGAAATTGCAGTGAGTTCAACAATAAATCCTGCTTACTCAAAACTACCAGTCAATTCAAATGCCCTGCAATAAGTGTGCCATGCCACATGTTGAAAGCCTGTAAAATTTAGATGCTGTTTACCCAAGCAGTTTGCTGGGATAGCAGGGCAGGCATGAAAAATGTTCATGCTTACTCCTTCTGTAACTGTACACTGCCCTCACTCCCAACCTGGAACTATTTGACATTCAATAGTGCCACAGGACCTGGGAAAGCTCTTAAATAACCCTGCTTGCTGCAAGAACTCAGAGTTATCCTTTTTGGACCATTGCTTGTAATTGCACAGCCCCAGCAATTATAACTAGGTTAATTTACAAAAGGCAGGTGCTCTCAAATGATTGGGACATGCCCAGAAATACATGTCCTAAACTTTCTCTGTTTTGTTCAGAAAGTCAGGCCATGTCAGCATTAATGTGGGTGGCTGCCCCTAAAAAGAGGAATGAATGATTCTTATGCTTCAGGGCAAAGGTCTGAATGACAAATTAAATATCATCACTTCATTTTTTAAATTTCTGTATCACTTAAATGTTTCTTAACATTTAAACTCCATACCGTACAGAGGTAAATAAAGATGGTCCTAAGAAAATGTATTCACAAAGAGCATGCACAGGGGTCAGGGATTCAATCCCCCAGCCTGGCCTGCCAGCCCCACCCCCAGGGCACACTGAGACAGCAACTGGGACTGGGCATGATGGTGCGTGCCTGTCATCCCAGCTCTTGGGAGGCTGTAAATAGGTGGATCACTATGAGTCTGATCTAGTAGTAAGACTCTAAACACTCAGTAGACCCTTCCATAAAATACACACACACAAAAAAAAAAAAAAAAAAAAAAAATCCAGGAGAGTTAATTTTGCTAAGTTCTGGTGGAATTTACTCCTTTTTCTTCTGTGGTCAAGGAAAATTTAATGAGAATCTTAGGTATGCACAAAGGAAAAATGTGTTTTAATTTGGGGCAAAATGAATTCTGAATTCTATAAAAGAAAGTAACAGAAGCATCAGAGGTCACTTCTTCGTGGTTCCACTGTACAGAGCTATTTCAAAGACCTGATCGCAAGCTAGGAGCCCCAGGACTGAGAACAGGGAGGCCATCAGGTCAGAGTTTCGCTGCCCTCTTCAGTACGAAGCATGTTCCCTGCCAGTTCAGCGCAGTCTCCTCATAACACCACCTCAGGGACCAAAGGATCCTGTCCTATGTGTTGCTGAAAGGAAGCAAGGAACTAAAGACATCAAAATTCAATATCCATCCCTAAGAGTTCTAGGGCTGCGCCTGGGTCCCCAGCGTATCCCTGGACCAACAAATTGAATTAACCAGTTTCCTGGAAGCAGCAGGTGACCAAGTCCATTAAGCAAGTCGACATTTCATTGTCATCTTTGATGGATGAGCTATTCATGGAATCCCTTTTCACTTCAAGATTTTGCTTACTTAATTCCCTGCTACACATCATGTATGCAGGCCACATGAAGATAACATGACTTGATTCTCCCTGATGGAGCAGGATAATGCCTCCTGAAATTGATTATATTGGTGATTTTACTCTAAGTGAGAGTTGAGCTTAGGCTATCGATCTCAGTTTGTAAAGTGTTTCTTTAATCACTTAATTAGCTATTCTTTGAGACCTTTAAACTGGCTTTCTGCCCCAAGGCTGAACATTATAACCAAATCCCAGGTCTATTTCTGAGATAATTAGAGCCTAAAGTCTAGTGTAAGTTCTAAACTGTGTGGACTACAGCTACTCCCAATTAGCATCCAGAAAAGGGGGCTGAAAGAGCTGAGTAAATATGACTGTAAAATGAGAGGGGCGAGGATCACTGGCCCAAGGGCTGCAGCCCCAGTTCTCAAAAGAGATCATAAGATTCGTACTTGTGAAGGAAAAGTGAAGAGACAGGATGAGAAAGCACAAATAACCTCCATCCACAACAGATGAGCCACATCTTTCCAAAACACTCAGGAGGCACCCTGCCAACAGGGTGCTCAGTAGTAAACAGTCACTCCATCAACAAAGAATTAGGGCAGCTTCAGGATGGGGCAGATCTGCAGACAAGGAGATATCCAGGAAGCCCCGGCTTACTGCAGGCCCCCACCCTCCGGGTCCAGGAATCTGATAGGGGACTGGTCCCTGCAGACTAGTCAGAAGAGCAGCCCCAGAAAACCACAAGACTCCGGAGTGCACAAACATCTTTGTAAGTCATACTCAACCGACAGAGAACGAGCACACTGGCCAGCTGCTGTGGGATTCACAGATCCACTCCACTGACACAGCCTGACCTCTGAGTCGTCTTCTCTTGTGTAGCACATGGCTTTCTCTCTCTCTCTCTCTCTTTCTCTCTCTCTCTCTCTCTCTCTGTCTGTCTGTCTGTCTCTCTCTCTCTCTCTCTCTTCTTTCTTGTTGTTGTTGTTGTTGTTTTTTTTTAATTTATGTATTTGGTACAAGCCCTCACTATGCAGCTCAGATGCCTAGTGATCCTCCTGTTTTCAACCTCCCCAGTGCTGGGATTACAGGCACGTACCACCAAGCCTGGACTTGGTAGCCTGCTCAGCCCATCTGATGGCAGGGCCAGTGCAGCCTGTGGTATGGGGGGATCAAACCCCAGCCCCTGTACTTGCCTAAGCAGGTGCTTAGTATGCTGAACTATCTCACCAGCCCCAACATGGGCTTTCTGTACAAGGAAATTTTCCCCATGGAACATTTCCACAGATCATAGAATAGCCCTGAATCCTCAACAATGTTCTTGTTGTTTTGTGTGTTTAATCTGTCAGGGGCCTTAGAAAGAGTAATACTAAAAAGAGATTGAACTCTAGTGCCAGAAAAATATGAGTTTGAATCCTAACTATGCTATTTCCTGACTATTTGACCTTGAACAAGTTATTTCCCGTTTTGAAAGGTCAAGTTCCTTGTCTGTAAAGTGAGAGGCATAACACTGCCTGACAATTGTGAGCAGTTGAGAAGCAGATTAAATTGTGCTGCAAAAGCCCACATATAGCACAAGGCCTGGCATATAGTGAACGCTCAGTGTACCATGGTTATTATTGTCTCCTTCATCCACAGTACTCCCAGATTCTTATGTGCTTGTGCATTCTCTCTGTCTCACTCTCTATCTCTCTCTTTCTCTCTGTCTGTTTTCTCTCTTTCTTCCTCTTTCCCTCTCCCTCTCTTGCTCTTTCTCTCATTTGCTACACACACATGCTTTGAGTGTCTTCTGTCATCTAACCATTAGTTCACTGAGAAGTATAAATTATTGGGCCAGGAGATAGCTCAGTAAAATAAGCACTTGCCTGGCAAGCACAGCATCCTGAGTTCAATCCCCAGCACTGAAAAGAAAGAAAGAGGAAGAAGTATGAATTCTTACCTCTTTGTTGCCAAAATCTATGAAGATTTAAAAATATTTAACAATGACCACAGAGATAGTTTGGCAGTCTAAGTGTCTGCCTGGCAAGCACAAGGATCTGGATTTGATCCCCAGTACCAGTACCACAAGCCAGCCCTGTACCCAGCAGGTCACTGAAACCATCGGGGTGGTACATACCCATAAAAACTCAACACCAGGGAGGCTGAGACAAGAGGGTCACTAGGAGTCTGAGCTGTGAGACCCTTTACTATATATATATATATATATATATATATATATATATATATATATATATGTCAAGTTCTCAATATATACAATGTACTCAGTTAAACAATATGTCAAATATGATAGAATGCATTCAACTCCTATAATCAAGCATTTGTGGGGCTGAAGCAGTAGGATTACAATTTTAAAGGTAGCCTGAACTACACAACAAATTCAAAGCCAAGCTAAACTGCACAGAGAGACATGGCTCAAAACACAAAACAAAAATTAACTCCATTGAAGAATTGGGTAATAGAGTTAGACAGAGAGCTCAAGTCACAAAGATGTCTCTTCTTTATCTGAGCATCTCTTGAAATCCTATCTTCTTCCTAGAACCTTCCTTCAATAAAAAGGAAATCTGTTGGAAACCTTCCATAAGCCACTTCCTTAATGCAGATACCCAGTACAAAGCACTAGCCCACACCCTGAGTAAAGGAAGGGGTGAAAATAGAAGTTGAAGTTCCCAGCAGAGATGTAAGAACACATGTGGTTCTTTGCGACTGAACCAGCTATGAACAAATCTCAGTGCTCCTGTGTCTAATAGCTACTACAGACTTATGAATGAAGTGTAAAAATTGCCTTTTCTAAGGCACCACTCTCAAGGACAGTATTGGCCTTTTCTGAGGATGAATCATCTTTAAGACCCTGTTGGAAGCCAAGCAGATAGACAAAGTTACAGACTGTGTGGAGAGAATCGAGTATTGACAGAAACGCTTCCCCTCATTCCCCAAAGCAATATATATGAACATTACACCTATGAAAACAGGCATCGATGTGCACCACACAAATATATCATGCCCCTGCTCTTGGCAGGCGACCAACTAGCCCCAGCTGCAGCCTTAAGTAAAATCTCTTAGCAGCCACTTGTGGTGGCCATGAAATATGATCAGGCAGGAGTCATATTCCTTATACCTGTTCAGCTTTGAAACCCAAGTCCCAGAGAAACAAATGAACTTAGCCCAAGGTTGCCTGTTTCAGGGGTTCATTGATTTGAAAGCAGTGAGGGTTTTCTCCATTGACAGAGATTTGTAAAACTGTGTCAAGCAAAGTTAATGTAAGGACTTTCTGAAAACATGGGAATCAGAAAGGGAGCTTTAACCACACGCCAACCCTGCTTAGGTTGGTGGAGATATTCTGCGGAAAAGGACAAGCCAGTAACATGTCAAGCCCTACAGCTTGTGAAATGAGTAGGGAGCATATAAAATTCAGTTCAACTGGAGAGTAGTGTAAATTTCCACAAAATTAAAACTCCATTTGCTTATTTCCTTCCACTAACACACTGCTGTATTTCAATTTAATTCAGTATATTAAATCACTAAGTTGATCCCTACATAGTTAGTCATGTATGTGTACCTAAGGATGCTGTTCTAAGAAGTCAGGCATGGTGAGGGGAAGACTAGGGGAGACTGAATCTTTGATATAATTCAGCTATATAAAAACCTGTAAATATAATATCATGTATGCACCTTGTACAATACCAAAACGTTATGAAAACAGTTTGCAATGTATTATTTCATCGACTCTGTATGGTTATGGTGTTTTGAAACTGTCTGATTGACATTTGTATTTCAATAAAATAAAAATAAATGGAAAAAAAAAAAAAGAAGAGTGCAGGACCTGCCAGAATTTGTAATATACTTACAATTTTACAATACTTACCTCAACAAGTGTGTACATACACAGACATACACACACACACACACACACACACACACACACACATTCACAAAGGGGATGAAGATGGAAGGACAAGGAAAAGAGAGGGACCATAATGGATTAGACAAATCTCCATGTATAATGAATTAAAGGTGGATTTAGTGTTTATTAATTCATTCACTTATTTCCCAAAACAGATCCTAGAAATACAATGATAACAAAACAAAATATATGTCCAGTTCCCATGGTGCTTACTAGCTAAGAGATAGCCACGCAGGGAGGCAGTTCCTGCATCCTTGCTTTCTATTTTCATATATTCCAATCAGACAGCCAACCGTTTTCATTTTCCTGGAGTCTCCCAGTAAGTGCCTCATGGGGTCTTATTTATTATAAGTTTAGAAGACATTGGCCCTGGATAAAAGCTTTCATTCATTACTTTGTTGAATCTTTCAACCAACCTTATATAGTCAGGATGCTTATCTTCTTTTTAAGCTTAGGCATCAAGCCTGAAGTGTTTAAAGTTTTTCCCTTGTGGAATATCTTGGAAGGATTCACATGAGAGTTTCTCAGATTCCAACGTCACCTACTTTACCCTGTGTTCCTTGAAGATCCAGATGGGTAGATTGAGGGTCTTAAGAAACAAGCAGTTCTCCATCAGCTCCACTAGGACAGAGGAAAACATTGCAGGTGGACATAAAGTTTTAAAAGCTCCCTTCTGTAGCTGTCAAAAAGTAGTTATTCCTATCAAATGACAATTATGTCTTTATTTTTCCTAGAGCCATAAATGAGCAACAAATGTTTATTCTTTTTAACACCAAAAGGGTAAGCAAATGAATCCTCTATTCAGCCTCCCTCCTGAGGCTCCTTTAAAGGGCTTATCAAAAGAAAAGGCTGATGGTTGTTCCAAAATATGAATTCTCAGGTACCTTTCTTTCCCTTTTGCTGAATGTTCAGCCTCAGAGGCCACCATTAGTGCATTTGGCAGGCAATTCCTCCGAGAGACTTAGAACTCTCCTGCTCAACCTAATCCTCCCTAAGGTGAACTGGCAAAGGAGGGGAGACCTGCCACAGTGTCCTGACATTTTCCATGGCCTCTTTTAAGGAACAGCTGGACCATAATAGAAGGTTACTCAGGGATATCCATAGGTTTGACAGGAACCCGTATTTTAAACAGGGTGGATACTAAATCCATCCAACTCTGGAATGTTACTACTCTCTCAGGAACCTGAGAGAAGTTTCTTATGATGATCCATAAATCTTCCTGGCTTAAAATACCCCAAATTAGTTTCTCCGCCGTGGGAACATAAAAATGATATGGCCTTTTTCTTTGACATGTCAGTTAGTAAAGAGTGGGAGGTGGAGCCCGGATGCTGCCTGCCAGGTCTCTTAAGGGTTTACTCATTAAAAATGGGAAGCACTTTAATTACCTGTTTGGTTTTTTGTTATATGTGTGTGTTATATGTTTTTAAAAAGGGTCTTGTGGACGCTCAGGAAATTATGCCATTAATTACAACTGTCAGGTTGTTATGTGGCCCACCATGAGTGCAATTTTCTTAGGGCTTGTTTTTTTCTTTAGTTTTTAGTTTCAAAAATTATTTAATATTATTTTCATAGATTGTAAGTACTTAGTTAATGAGCAGAGTAAATTTTTTATCATAGGTAATTCAGCAGCATCACTTCATGATCTGTGTATTTGACTTTGGGACTGTTAATTTATGGCTTGCTTAACAGAAAGTTTCCTTTCTCACAGTCTATGTTGCTTCACCTAATATCAGTGCTAATTTGAATTCCTAAGCCATGAGGAGAGATGTCACAAGACTGAGCTGAGATCACAGGTTCTAGAAGTCTTCCCCCACTTAAATGGGAAAATTATACCTGCAGAGGGCCATCCCTGAAGCTGTGAACCACACTAGCATTTAAAGTCAGGGACAACATTGAGATAACTCGGGTCAGTCAGCTTTAGGTTAGTAGCCCAAAGTAGCACCCTGGGCTTGGGCCCATATTACCCAGTTGTCCCAGGTCTTAGCTCCCATTGGTCTCATTGGGTTATTTCTTTGGTATACAAACTCTATAGTAAGCTTGGAAAAGAACCTCATCCATGCCATCAACCTAGAGGAAGCTTGTAGGGATCTTAGAAAGCAGCCTAGTAGAATATCATATCTCTTCAAAGAAGAGGTAGCAAGAGACCCAATAGGTTGAAAGAGAAGAAAATTCTAGGCAACGTACTCTAAAATCAACAAGATCCTTCCAAGTGCTCTGCAAAGGGCTCACCTCCTCCTTGTTCAGTGGTCAGCATCCATGAACACTAAAGAACAAAATGGGAATATCCCCCTCTGTAAGGCTACTCATAAATAAAGAAGGTGTCTGTAAAACTGCAACGGCTTCAAAGAATGGATGAGACCCTGAAGTGCACTGCAGGTGAGAGTATAAATTAACACAAACCTCCTGGAAACCTACTTGGCATAATGTATCAAAGTGTATAAAAATGCTCACACAATCCAAATCAGAACTCTTCTGCTAGGAATCTATTGTAAGGAAATCATCAGAAATAGGAACATAGTTTCTTAGAAAAGAAAAGCTGATCTTAAAGCTTGTGTGTAAGCAGTCTCCTAGCACCTCTTACACACAGTCTCTTCTAGAGGAGCACAGGAAGGCATCCTATAAATAACCACAGTCAGTGAGCTGCAGAGAACTGTAACCAACATGTGTGCAGAACTTGGTAGCCAAGCTCAGTAAAAATGGTTTATCTCTTGAGATAGTTAAGAGCTACACAGCAAAGGTCACATCCATCATAGCATGGGCAATTGGAGATCAGTTTATAGATTGTAAGACATCTGTACTGTGGAACTTGAAAGGGCTATAAAAGTCACATTTGGGATAACAGTTAATGGTATGGAAAAGTATCCATGCTAATGGTGATGGAGTTATGGGATAATGGTGATTTTTATTTTCTTTTGTAGAACTGTTTGTATTCTACCAATTTTCTATGATTAGTACTAATTATTTATAGCCATGAGGGATGAATAGATTGTTATTATAGAACAAAAATCAAGAAAAAATTGTTCTTCCTGACTAGACTAAAACAATGATTTTGGATTCCTGTTCTTCTCCAGGATGGATGGAAGTTGGCTTTTTTTTGCAGGTGAATGCCTAACATTTGGATTTGTTCGCTTGCATTATGAGATGCCTTAAAGTTGATGTGCAGCAGTCTCCTAGCACCTCTTGCACAGTCTCTCATGGGAGGCAGGAGGGCACCCTATAGATAAGCACAGCCAGTGAGCTGCAGAGGGGCACTGTAAGCAGCACGTGTGCAGACTTGGCAGCCACGCTCGGTAAAAGTGGCTCATACCTTGAGCTAGTTTAAGAGCTGCATGGCAAAGGTCACAACAATACTGATGGTGGCCTTAGACTGAAAAGGCAGGACACTAGTCATTAAGTAGAGCCAACTGTCCCACAGCACTTGTCACCAGTATAATTGGTGTCTTGCTTTCCCATGCCCTTATTCCAGGGAGGAAAAGTATTTGGTTGCACTTGGAGTTCTCTAAACCACAATAGCCCTTCCAATGAATGTCCATCTCCTCCTCTTTGACAAATTCAGCATGTATTTATCACAAGACAGTTTTTCCCCTCCCACTCTCTGGGTTTACATTATAACTGTGTCAATCACATCACAGGGGGCATAGGAAAGAAGATAAAACTTCCCAAATATGAGAAAAGCTATGTCTTTAGCCAAATCCCAGGCACACTTTGCCAGACATTTTCCCCTGAAATTTTCAAAGCCACGTGTTTCAATGGGAAATTTAATCCACATGTTTCTGAATCATATGTACACTTAATGCATCAAAATATCATCTCTTTGAAGTCCAAATAGCCTTTTTATAGACTTTTTCCTTAGGAATGGAAAGTTGTGCTTGGCCAAGAACTAACAAATTCGAACCCTCCAAAGTCCAAGTTCTTTTCAAAATTCCAAACTCAGGAGATTGAACCAGGCTTTGAAATACATCCCACCCACCATCTCTCTAGCCACCCCAGTGCGACTGTAAATCTTGGGACACTTCATTCCACCATGCCTTCTCGGTCGTGTTTGCACACAGTCATGCAGGATTTCTGGTTAAGAGATATCTTCCAGGGAATTGCCACAATAATGCTGTGTGGGAGAGTGAACAGAGAGGGCGATCCCCCACCCCTCCAGGAGCCCAAGAACAAAATCAAGCGATTGGTGGAAAATGACAGATTGGTGGGAGAAGAGCCAATAGTTCATTTTCAACTACAACCAAGGGTGGGATCCCAAGCTTTCCTTAGAAGCCTGGCAGGAAACCATCACATTTGGAAGATTTGGGTTTGGATCTTCCACAAGTGTAATCCCAAAAGTTTCACTCTGGACAGCACTCCAAAGTTCATGCTGTTTGGATGCAATCATAAAGTCCATGTCACCTCTTCAAATCTCCTATATATAAATGATTTGAAACATAAATCAATGCTGTCAAAATTGTAAGTTGGGGAAGAGGACGAGGAAAGATAAGTGAAAATTTTCCATATCATGAAATGTTTTTATCAATCTAAGCCCTCCCCCACAACTGTGATCCAAATCCCTACCAGCCAATGAGCTAGGAAAAGTTGGGGAGTCTGAGTCAAGCAGAGAAGCAGTAGGTCCCTTTTCCAGCCAGTAGGTCCCTAGAAAGCAGGCTTTCACCTTCTCACTGGTCATATACACCATAGTGTTTCACATTTGTTAGCCAATAAACTTTAACTGAATGAGTTGTTTCTAACTAAATAAAATATAATAGGCCCTTTATCTAGTCCTTTGAACATCCCCCTACTTTCTCTTTTCTTTTTTCTTTCTTTCTTTCTTTCTTTCTTTCTTTCTTTCTTTCTTTCTTTCTTTCTTTCTTTCTTTCTTTCTCTTGTCACTTCTTCCAAAATCATTCTGTAGAAAGATTATCAGCACCATCCCTCCAATGTACTCTCCATTAAGACACATTTAGTAAAAATAAATCAAATCTGTACCTTAATCAATTTGCCTGCCTTCTTTCACTAATCAACTCAAGTGGGTGGATGAATGGTCATTTGCAAATAGACATGAAACACAGGAACTGTAGACTATAAATTTTGTTAAGCTTTCTTTCTTAAAATAATTACAGAATATGTTTATTAACTTAAAGATAATGCATCCAAAATCATCATGTCTACATTAGAGAGGAAGGAAACCGGTGGCTTATTATATTCACCCCTTTTTTTCAAAAGGCTTTCTAATGAACTTCACTGATCAAAACATTAATAGTCTTCCCTTCAGCATATGAAATCAACATTGAGGCCTGGGGCAATAGCTCAGTAGAATAAGCACTTGCCTGGCAATTGCAAGGTCCTGAGTTCAATCCCCAGTACCATAAAAAACATAAATAAACATTGAGTTCAAATTAAGTTTAAGAATGTTCTTCATCAAAACTCTGTCTGCCTCTGAGACTGAACAGAAAAAAATAAGATGATCTTCACCTTTCAGTTTCCTTGATGACATCTGCATTTGAATTTTTGGTAGTCTGAAGTTCAGAATAAGCTAGCTAACCATCATTTCTTCATCAAATAGTGACTTTGTCATGCACAGTAGAACCCAGTTGAGTGCTACTTCTACTATTCAGATGGGAAAACTGAAACAGGTATACTATTACAAAATAAGCCAACTAGCTGGATTTAGAATTTGAAGGTTACCATATCCTGCCCATGGCTTAAACCTCTCAGTAGTATCATATCCCAAAATCTCTTCGTTTCTCTTCATCTCAGGGCACTGTGAGGGACCTCAGGGATGATCCAATTCTGTATCTTTTTAAAAAATGCTCACCAGCCAGTATTTTCTTTCCATTAAAATCTTATGCAAATATCCTGCATATAAAATCCATGCCAAAGAGGGAGGGCTCTGATTAGAATCATTAGAGGGCTCTGGTGGAAGGCCCCTCTCTATACTATCTCCAAAGAATTAAAAGACTAATTACAATTCCTCAAAGGATAGGTTGAAAATCTGTGAATTTATTCCTTCCCCACAGCTCCAAATTGTGAAAGGGTTTGCCAAGGATCCCTAAGCTAATGACAGAACCAAGCCTGGACCCCTGGTTCCCTAACTGCCTTGAATGCTTGGTCCATTACATTAAACTGACATTTACGTCAAGGAAGATTAAATGTCTATTTGCTCTATCTTAATGTATGTTTTATTGACTTTTATTGATACATATTTGCAGTACATAATGATTACAATCACTGTAGAGAATTTGTACACTTAAATAATACATACATATTCCCTTCTTTTTCCCCTTTTGCCAGTCTCTTTTATTTTTCCAGCATCAGATTCATTTATTTATCTTATAAGGTCTTCTAAAGTAAATTACATATATACAGATTGACGCTAGTAATAGGCAAATGAACTAAGATTAGCATGCATAGTGATACATGCCTATAATCCCAATATTTGGGAGGTTGAGAGGAGGATTTATGCAAGTTTAAGACATCTTGGGCTACACAGTGGTCTTCATCCTAATCTCCTTAGTGATGGTATCAGTTTACAGTACCACCAACAGTGGAGGATTCCTTTTTCTTCATGGCCCTTTAAGTATTTGATGTTGGTTTCTAGGATAAGATAGAGTCTCAGGGTTGTTTTAATCTTCATTTCTCAACTGAAATGAACATTTCAGTGACATGAACATTTTCTCATATATTTATTTGCTTTCTATATTCTTCATCTGAGAAAGGCCTACTCATTTTAGGTGCCCCTTTTTGGATTTTTAAATCTTGGGTGTCTCTTTCTTTGACTTATTTATATAGTGTTGGCATTACTCCTTTGTCTAAAGAGTAGCTGGGACAAATTCCCGTTCTGTAGATTCTCTTCACTCTGTTACTAGTCTCTGTGAAGAAGCTTTTGATTTGATGTTACCTATTAAATTCATTGTTTTATATCTTGTGTAACCAGGAGTTTTTCAGAAAGTCTTCACCTACATCTATATCTTCAAGATTTTACTTGTTTTGTTTCCCAGCATTGTTTCTGTTCTTACATTTAGATCTTTGATCTGTTTTGATTTTCATTTACTGCATGGTGAAAGATATGGATCTAGATTCATGTGCATAGCCTCTTTAATAGACTATCTTTCCTCCAGTGAAGTAATTTGGCCATTTTGTTAGATATAACATAACTCAGTGTATCTAAAGTTGTTTGTATATCCTCTATTCTATTCCATTGATCCATGAGTCTTTTTTTTTTTTTTTTGTAAGTACCATGCTGTTTCTGTCACTGTAGCTTTATATTATAACTTAAAGTTCAATATTGTGAAGCCCCCTGCCTTGCCTTTGTTGCCCAGAATTGCTTTTACTATTCTAAGTATGTTCTGGTTGCATATCAGTTTTAGGGTTGTTTTCTGTATTTTTATTAGAAATATTACTGTCATTTTGATTGGGATTACATTAAATCTATATAGAAATTTTGGTTATTCTCTTGTTTTGTCAAATGCTTTTTCTGGTCTGTTAAGATATCCTGTGATTTTTGTTATTAATTTATTTTTAAATTATCTTTATTTTATAAAGAGAGTAAAAAGAAATATTGAAACAGAAAAACTACAAGTGATAGAGAATAACCAAATCTGTATAGAAATATAGTTATTTCATTATATTGGTTCCACCTAGCCACAAACAGAAGATATCTCTCCATTTTCTAATATCCTCTTCAATCTCCTTTTCTTGAGTACTATAGTTTTCATTGTAGTGGTCTTTTACTTCCTTTGTTAGGGTAATTCCTAATTACTTCATTTTTCTTGATGCTACTACTAAAGGTATTATTTCTCCTATTTCCCTCTGAGTGAGCTTGTTATTATTGTACAAGAACACTATTGATTTTTCGAGTGTTGATTTCTATCCTGCTATACTGCTGAATTTGATTGTTAGTTTAAGGAGTCTTTTGGTGGAGCTTTTGAGAGTTTTCTATAAGGAAGATCATGTCATCAGTAGACAATGATAATTTAATTTCTTCTTTCCCTATTTATATCCTTTTCATTTATTTCTTTGATCTTATTGTTCTAGCTAATGTTTTGGGAAGTATAT
>PVKA01015699.1:0-49486 GCA_004027165.1 Ctenomys sociabilis | reverse complement strand
AAAATAAAGGTTGTACAAAAATTTACATCATGGGTGATAATTTCTTTTTTCTTTTCCTTTTTTTGTTTTTTTTTTTAATTTTAAGGAAAGGTCTGCAGAGTGTTCAGGGTCTCACTAGTAGATCGGGCTTGCAGTCCGATCAGTCTTCTCTTGTTCCAGTCTCCCAAGAGCTGGTGCACCACCATGCCGCATCTCCATTGCCTTCTCAGCCTACCCCAGGAGCGGGGCTGGCACAGTGGACAGCAGGATGGAACCCCGGCCCCTGAGCCTGCTTGCAGGCATTTTATTCCCTTGAGCTATTTGGCCTGCTCCTTGGGTGATAAATATTAAAAGTGAAGGTGGTAACTAGCAAAGCAAATGATACCTAGCAAACGACGCCTTACCTGAGCACATGGGCCCAGGCAGACCCGACTGAGGACCCAGACGAGCTGTTTCGTACTCATTTGCTACACACTCCCCGACAGAGCCATGACTTTGTTCTAGACATGTCTCTCCGAGTCATCTTCGAGAACACTAAGGATCCCCTTTGTGGATTTCCATTTAAAGGTGAAGTGTGGGTCAGCAAAAGATAAAGCAAATCTGCCAACTTGCGTAAAAGGGACACAGAGAACTGTGGGTGTCTGACATTGAGAAGTAGACAAGGGACACCGTTGAGCAGGAAATTGAGGACAAACGCAAATGCCAGAGTGGGTGGAGAGGAGGTTAGAAGTGCTGCTGGTGGGGCTGGCGACTGTACCCAAGCTCTTGGAGTGAACCCCATCAACAACATTCTCTAAAAATTTGAGACAGGGTCTCTCTAGTTTCCCACATTGCCCATGTTGAGCGCTAAACTCAGATCTACCTCCCTCCTCCTCTGCAGTGCTTGAGGTTACAGGCGTGTGCCATGACATGTAGGGTTAGGAGTCTGTACAAATAATGCCTGAATCAGGCAGCAGAACTAAGTCCATGGGCAAAGGCAAGAAGCCCAGCAGGAGAGATTCAATGGTGCCCAAACGTGACAAACAAGAGGTGAGGAGAATTGAAATGTGAGAGACACATTTGAGAAATAAAGAGTGAAATAATGGGATTACAGCATAGGAAAATCATTTCTCAAAGACGTGGGTGACTAGCTTTGACATGGTTCAATGTACTTGCATAGATGCATACAAAAGAGAAAGGATAATATCCACGTGAAGACATGTACCTCGCACAGCACACAGTGGCTCTGTACCCTATGATAACTTTGTAGTTACAACAGTGTTGAGAAGTACATGTTAGGCTGATGAAAAACCTGTAAAAACAGAAGACAGAAAGATAACAAAGGTTTGTTTTCAGAAGTAGAAGTCCTTGAGATTAGGGAAGCAGAGTATCCTCACTGAAGCAATTTGAGGAGAACTGAAAAGGGAAGAGCATGGTCAGCAGTTCCAAATGCAAAAAAAAGGACAAGAATAAGAGAGCTAATTAGTCTAGCAATGGCCATGATTCATCCACATGGCTGACACTGACAAAGGATCTGCAAACTGTGGTACAGGGTCTCAGGATAAATCCTGAGGGGATTTGACTGACCTTGTCAGACACAGAAATTACATTACTTGTTATATAGGTCTTGCTTTATCTTGGTCTTAACCATCCAGCAGAAAAGTATAAAAGCAAGGTATAAAAAGTAAAGCCATATTAATATGCTGAGCTGAAAAAGGCTCAAGTCAACAACTTCTGACATTGCCAGTCTATGGAAAATCCACTACTATTATGGACTACTGGACTATGTTGGAGTATTTTGTTGAATTCAAGCACCTACAATAAATGGCAATGGAATACCCATCTCTGACAAAACCAAACAAGAAAAGGGGATACAAATGAAGGACTATTTTGCATCTATATATACAGAATAGGATAGATATACAGTGACTTTCTTTTAATTCAATGAGAAGAAAGATTTCTAGTAAGTGTTTGTACAGGATATCATGTGTGCATGTTCTAGTATAAATAACTACGACCAAGACAACAATATGCAATGTATTGATTATTGATACTGTCCTATTAATTGGTTTCAAATCTGTCCCATTGCTGTTTGTTTCTTAAAAAAATTAATTAAGAATAAAAACCACTGATTTGTGTCATGAGAAGCTTATGCATAGTCTTTGCAGGAAACACACAAATTAACTGGATCTAGAGGCTAGTGACAGTGGTTCATGATGATAATTGGTAAAGTCATAGCACAGTGATGAGTGTGACTGTGTCATGGACCTTGGCTAGCTCAAAATGAAAAATATTATTTGGGATATGATTTAAAATGTTGTACAAATACTCATTCTCTTATGTTGTGTTTGTGGAAAGTAAAATGTTACATCAAAGCAAAGTCAGGAGTTTGAAAAATACGCTTTGCACACTGCTCACTTGGCAGTGCGACCAGAATGTGTACTCTGACTATCTTTCAAATATAAATCAACTGCTTTATGTCGACATTCATAGCCAACAGGTGAACCCTGCAATATGATGTAATCAGAAACTGTCAGACCGAGTCCCTGAAAAGCTGCACCACCTACCGCCGATTTTCTATGACTTATCATGATTTCTCTAGATCAAATTTGCTTTCCTGCACCCTCAGGGCCACCTGATCTTTGTGTTAACAATGTCTGTCCTTCTGTCCCATATTTTAATTCAATTCCCAAAAGGGAAGTTAAAGTGACACCCCCATCACTTTACCTTGATGGTAGTGTATAGGATGAATATGCAAAGGAGTTTGGCAGGAGGGTAATCAGGGCAGAGGAGCAGAGAAGGAGATAATGACCCATGCGCTCTACACAGAGAAAAGAGGTGTTTTATTTAAGGAGAGAAATTAATTCTAAAAAAGGAGCAAAACTGTCTTATTTAGAAACATGTATACAAAAAGCAAAGATAAGTGCTATTAAACCACCAGAAAGTTAAGCCACTGTTCCCTAACAGATTGACGGAACCAAAATGTACACATTTTGGTCACAGTGTCAACAAGAGTTTAAGAAAATATGTTATTCAGCCTTTTCCTTATTGGAATCAGGCTGGGGTATGGGGCACAGAGATGCAGGTTCACTGTGATCTCTCAATGACTTGGTGCAAGTGTATATACTTCGACCAGTAAAATGCCAGTGATATTTTAAAAATAAGCAATACAAAGATGTAATAAATATGTATCTTATCCATAACACAATTCAGAAAAAAATATACATATACAAAGTAGGATAGATATACAGCTACTTCTCTTAGTTCAATGAGAAGAAAAATTTGTACTAATAGTGTTTAGACAATATATCATATCTGCATCTTGTCCTCTAACTACTATGAAGACAACAATATGCAATTTTGTATTTTGTAACTAACCTGTTTTTAAGCTGTCTCTTTTGAAAAATTTTATCAGTTTTTTATAAAACATCCATAAGTAAGGGGAGATTTTGTTTGCTTTTAAAAACTGTGCATATTTCTGATCTTATGTTATCTTATGTTCTCTGATCTTAAAGCGAAAGACTTAAACTTAGTGAAAGACTTAAACCTAGTCTTGGAAACAAGCTGATTCATTGTGGTGGACAATGTCCTTACAAGAATGAAAATAAAATGAAAAAAAAAATAGAGAAGCTAGCTCCAAGTGGGCATAATTCTTAACTTTTCTATAGAAAAATAAAGAAAGAATCTGAAGAGCATGAATTATTGGACCCATAAAGAATCAGTGGGCAATCCTGAGCCAGTTATTTTAGGATGCATGTCATTGCTCTAAAGCCATCAGGGTTGAGGTGCCCGAGGCTATATACAGCAGCCCATAGATCAGTTGGCAGCTGAAGGGACCCAGGCTTTCATTTTGTTATGAAGTTCAAATTGGAAGCTGTTCGGGCAGAAAACTAATAGAAATGGGTGATAGCTAATTAACCCAAGGCTTCATGGTAATTGCTCTGCGAGAAGCAATTTAAAAGAGTTATTTATTTATTTGTGAAAAACGTAAAATGTACCATTTGCCTTTTGACACATGAGAAAAAACATATGGACATATACAAATATTGATTTTAAATTAGACTTTTACCTAATCCAAATTGATGCTTTTTAAAGAGTAGTATATGAATAAGAACTTTATAGTTCCAGCCAGTTAGCTGAGTGGGACTAAAGTACCTGTTTAGTCAGCTGCACTGGCCGGTGTTCAATCCCTGGTGGGCCATGCTGACCCCACCCCTGGGGTACGCCAGATGGTGATTGAGGCTAGGCATGGTGGTGCACATCTGTAATCCCAGCAATTGGAAGGCTGAAAACAAGAGAATTACTACAAGTCTGATCTTTGCAGTGAGACCCTGTAGACTCTGTACTAAATACATAAAAAAAGAAGAACTTTGTGTCATATCCTAGGACTAAGATTTTGCCATATAGGGAGATAGAGATGCATTCCCACAATGAATATTGCCCGGACAACAGGATTTTAGTTTTTTAACTCAGTCCGTAACCATAGCTCTCACTAGAGTCATAGACTCAGCTGTTCTAGAGCACATAACTGTTTTGTGACAAGGACTCACAGAAAGGTCGTAAAGTACAAACTGTGAGGGGAGTGTGGTGTCCAGGCCAACCTCTATTTTGCCATGTGAAACCCTGGCTCCTCGGCTAGTGAGTGTGATTCCCCTTGCTCTACAACAATATCTGTCCTCATATTCATGTTTTCCTCAACAAAGTTTAGCCTCCAGTTTCCTTCATTTCTACACTGAGTCCCGAGCACAGATGCCATGGGACCTGTGGATTTCTCTTCCTCAGTTTTGCCATTTCTCTCTGTCTTACAGACTCATGGTATTTAAACATAAGGTGGGACTAGCAGATGTAGAAAATATCTAAACAAGGAGTTTATCAAACACCTCTGTTCCAAATTCCCTACTTCTAGGTCTAAGGTTTACATAGTCTAGTTAGACCATGGCTATTATCTGTCATGGCTATTACTCTTAGAGCTTTACATTACACAATAGACTAATGGACATGGTACATTCAAATATATATTAAAATAAATACATATTCAAAAATGTTAATTACTCAAGAAATATAGTAAGCTTTCTAACAATTCAAAAAAAAAAATGCTCTCAAAAACTTAGGTCTCTCTAGTACTTTATGCAAATCTTGAGATCATTTCCGGCAGTTGCCCAGAAATGTTGTTCAATATATTTTCTCAGTTTAGGATTAAGATTGATGTAGTTAATATAGGATCATATCCAAACCATACCAAGCACTGATCAAAATTAGAACAATTCCCTGGTTCCACCAAAAAAAAAAAAAAAAAATTAGAACAATTACATAGCCTTAAGTAAATACCTCCTTGCTAATTCCTACAATCAAGAAATCAACACATAACAGATCCTGGATGGGAGTGGGGAAAAGGGAACTCTTCTTGACTCTGTTGGAGGGAGTTTAGACTGGTGCAATCACTTTAGAAATGAATGCGGATACTCCTCAAAAAAATGAGGAATAGAGGTTCCATTTGACTCAACTATTCTACTTGTATTCTGCTGAAAGAATTAAAATGGATCATACCATAGTGATTAATGAATAGCCATATTTATAGCAGCACAGTTTGTATTTGTAATAATGGAAACAACACAAGTATTCACCAATGGATGATTGGATAAAGAAGATGTAGGACATATATATAAAGTGTCTCTCTATACATATATATCATGCTTTTCCATAAAGAGTATATATTTTTAATAAGCTTGATAGAATTATTGCATTTAAAGGAATAATTGAGGCCATGCTGTTAGGTAACATATATTGGATAGACATGTAAATACCTCATTGTTCATTGTTTCTCTGATGTAAAAGCTGAAAGTGTAAGTAAGAACCAGTGAATAACAGATATTTTGAAATAGGAGGAAAATTTCCAAATGGGAAAGGGAACTAGGGGAAGGAGGATATGAATATAATAATATGATGAAAGAAGGAAAAATGGAAATGAAGTTTGTGTAAATAGGGAAGAGAAGAGGAGTAGGAAGGAGGGCTGAGGAATAAGAGAAAAAAGAATGAAAAAACTCCTTTCCTTATGATCACAGCAAAATAGATCCTCTGTAATAAGTGACACATGTAGATACATTATCATCCAAGTAAATTATTCTCCTTTGCCAAGAAAAGAAAAACTTCAGATGTAATATGCCTGTTGTAGTCATTAAATTTTCAAGACTATTTGTCAATTTCCAAAATTAGATTGGAAAACACTTTAAGGAAGACAATAAGTACTAGAATTGTTTTGTGGAAGTATAGAGTAGATAATGCAATGATTTCATTGATCAGTTATTTTTAATTTACTCCAATTTGACAAATGGTAATTCTAGGATTTTGTAGCACATATATGTGTGTGTGTGTGTGTGTGTGTAAATATAGATAGATAGATATGGTATATCAGAAATATATGTATGAATACATACTTAATTTATTTAGCCCTTCACATGTCATTTACAAAATTATTATTAACATCTCTTTTGGAAAAATAAAACTTTTTAGGTAGTAATTATTTCTGAAAATTTTTCTCTTCCTTAGTATCTGTTTCTGTTCTCTGTTTCAGGGTTTATTTATACATGTGGCGGAACTTTAAAAGGCCTTAATGGCACAATAGAAAGCCCTGGTTTTCCATACGGATATCCAAATGGTGCCAACTGTACATGGGTAATAATAGCAGAAGAAGGAAACAGAATACAAATTGTGTTTCAGTCATTTGCACTAGAAGAAGAATACGACTACCTATCCTTATATGATGGACACCCACACCCTGCAAACTTCAGGACAAGGTGAGTGTGTTTTGAGTGGAAAAATGGAAACATTTTGTGTGTAAAACTAAGTTGCTTTTTGAGGAATCCTTTTCACATGGTGCAACTAAAAAATCTTACTGAATACCTGAATGGCACCCATTTAGAAATTTAAAATTTCATGAGCCAATTATTTTTATCCCTCTGACTTCCCACAGGAGAGTACTATCACTGCTATCTCTCACAAAAGTGAGTACATATTTAATTGTGATCTTTTTAGGCAGTACAAAAGGAATTTTTTATTGTAAAGCAATGATCCTTAAGCTCCGTCATTACCCTTTAAGCATAACTTTTGATAAAATGAAACTGTACTATAAACAATGCATTTTAGACATACGTACTCAATTTTAATGTATAAAAAATTACAACACATCTGAAATTCAATATTTTCATGGTAATGTAATATATTACTTGTTCATAATATCTGAAAATAAAACCCTTTCAACTGAGACATTTGAATCTCTGTCCTAACAAATAAAACTAATTTTAGTTCATTAAATATGAAAATTAGCTATGATCATATTATTAAAACATATATTGGATAGACATGTAAATACCTCACAATTTCTTGTTGACAAATTTCTTGTTGTTACATAAAAGTACGAAGTACCTTATCTGTCTTACAAGAAAATAATCTTAACTTTAGATCAAGTATAAAAAGTGAATAAAAATTTGAAAAATTCAGCCATCACTTATCTCAGTCCTAGATTCATATTGGTTCTTAGGCCTTCTGTTTATTTATTCATTTTGGCAGAACCTGGGGTTGACCTCAGGCCCTTACACTTGCCAGTGAAGTACTTATCCTCCTGAGCCATCTCCCTGGCTCTCGAGGCCTTTTTTTTAAGTTGAGCAAATATGCTTGAACATCTAGTTTAAAATATTCAAAACAGATCATATACGAAAGTGCATTTGTATATTCTCTTTGCATACTTGGCTATAGCTAAGTTTTGATCTGAGATTCTGTCCCGGCCCTAACAAGCCCCGCTGCTTCTCTCCATCTTGCTCTGACAGAAACTGAACATCAGTATCAACACTCTGTACTTCCTCAGGCTTCTTGCGCCCTTTCCCTGTCACGCACAACGCTCACGTGGACTGCCTTCCAGTGAGTAGTGCGTGTGTACTACTGCACTGGAAGGCAGAAAATGGTAGCCATGAAATAGGATTTGCACCGTGGTGTGCGGGTGGGTTGCTCGGTGGCTGTTATGGGAATCTGAGCCAAGTCCGCTTCCACTAGGAGATGGCCACAGGGAAGGGTGTGCACACCTTGCCGCACTCTCCAGGGATCTTAGAGAGAGCTACCTGCATGTGTGACATCCTGTTATTACACAGTCGAATTGTTTCTAGTCAGAGCAATTGTTATATGTGTTTAAATTGTTTCAAATCGTATGTTGATGCAAGGAATATTTCACTACTCTGACTACCAGTGAGACTCTGTTTCTTATTTCTACTCTTTTTTTCACATTGATTTACCATGCACTTTGATTTTTTCTCTTCCCACTCTTACACTCTTTCAGCATCTATCCATCTTTTAAAAAAAATATCCTGGGTGGCATAGACTTCCACAGTGTTCTTTTATTGTCATTGGTGGTGTGTTTATCATGCTAAGCAGGACCCTGGGAATTATGTACATCTGCATGACTCTATGTGTGTCAGGGGTGGCCAAGGCATTTGACACACCAGTACACATGCAATCAGACTATATGCCTTGTGAAGGACGAGAAAGCACATTCTAGATTTTTAAGGCAATCAAAATACGTTCACAAAGGTCCAGTGACATTTGTGTATTTTTATTATATCAGCTGAGTGTGCTACATAATTGAGGCAAAACTTTTCAAAATAATTGTCTCAATTTTATCTAGAAGTTTCCGTAAGTGTACTAATAGTATTGCTTTTCTAAGTATGTGTTTTCTCAAGCTCCTCTTGAAAATTAGGAAACATGTTCTTATTTTCCCCTGCCCTTTTTAAAAAAATTGTAGCCTCTGGAAATTTGAAAGACTGAGAGATTAGGACAATTAATTTACTATTCTCATTGTTTCTTTACTAATCTGTAAATTAGAGACACTAGCAATTCATTTACAGATTTCATGAGAATTACAATGTAATGGAAACTCAATAAATCCATTTCTTGGCATTTATTGAATGATTCTTCAGTACCTGACACTATGCTAATTACTCTGTATTTATTATATAGTATTTCAGTTTTCCTCTACCCATTGTGAAATGATTTATGAAATATTATCATGATCATTTTATAACTGGTAATAGAGGTTTAAGTTACTTGTCTAGAGTTAATGCTGTTGGAAATGGCAGGAGGCAACAATATCAATGAAAAAGAGATTTATCTGCATTCAGAGATTAAGCTTTTAAATATATAGGTATAGATTCATATACAGTTGTACACATATATACATAATGCTCAAGATTTAAATATTGATCTATAAATGAATTTACTTCATTACATCAATATTTGATGAACATGATTGATAAAATCAAATCATGTTACATATAATATATTATCATATAAACAAAAAATGAATGAACAAAGCATGCTTTGGATTTTTTTCACAGACTATATTCTAACATGCACTCTAATATTTTGTTTACTGCAGATACATTGGGTTTAGCGTTTAAAGCAATTGTGCCATGCGTCGTTTTCATGAGGAAGAATGAAGAAATGCCCTGTCTAATCCTGATCCCTTTCAATTATGTTTATATGCCCATCCACTCTGTTAGATGTTCAAGTGCTGCCGGCAAAGTGTTTCCTGTTCGCCTCTGTTTCTTTGACTCTCTTGCTTGCTTTCGCTTCTCTCACATGGGCGTCCATTTTCCCTTCATGCAGAGCCTTATGGCATATCTGTTGTTCCCCTACTTGTAAAAGTAGGCTCTTACGTGTCATTATATTTCATAAATGACAATTGTGAAGAGAAGAGCTTGCTGTACTCACCTTGCCACGATGACACTTCCGTTATCAATATAGAGATGTAATGGGACTCATAGCAACCATTTCATAGATTTGAATATATCCCTTTCCACCCTAACCATTGATGATCTTGCTTCCTCATAGATTTTTAATTTGTTAAACAAAATTGGTGTCCATAATTGAGCGCTATCCTTTCTTTCTTTCTTTCTTTCTTTCTTTCTTTCTTTCTTTCTTTCTTTCTTTTTTTTTTTTTTTTTTTTTTTTTTTTTTTTTTTTTTTTTTGGCAGAACTGGGGATTGAACTCAGATCCTTATACTTGCCAGGGAAGCACTTATTCCACCGAGCCATCTCCCCAGCCTCCAAGTGCCATCCTTTCATCAAGGCATTGTTAAGTTTCTTTGTTCGTCATAACTTTAGCTTAGAACAGATGCTGATATATATTAAATAACTATTCTGTTTTAATGTATAAAATTTATTATAAGATTTATTTATAGACATACTGAGAAACATTCAATACAAAAGTAGGCCAAAATAAGGTAAAAGGAAACTATTCACCTATAATAGCATGAAAAGCCAGTATATTTGTATAGTTAGAATCACCCTATGTACCCAATTTTATGTTCATATTAGTCTCTATTTTATAAAAAACATGTTTCATATGTTTTCAATATTTCAGATGTGATTAAAATTTCATACATGAACTTTTTGGTTCTTAGACCTGGTGTGGTGTCGCCTGCCTATGATCGCAGTGCTGGGGAGGCTGAAGCAGGAGGATCACTACGAGTTTGAGCCACATAGTGAGACCCTGTACCAAATATATAAAATTAAAAAATAATAATAATTAATTGATCCTTATATTTTTGTCAATTTTCTGTCATTTTTGAGATGAAATACCCAACGCTAAAAGTTAAAGCATAAAGGTTTATTTAGCTCATAGCCTCTGGAGGTTTCATCCGTAACCAGGCAGCTCCAGGGAAGGATGGCAGGGCACAGGGGCAACCGTAGTTGGCAATGGAAGACAGCAAAGCCAACACCAGTGAAAGGGGGAGGGGTGCAAGGCCGCTTCCTGCCTTACATAAACAGAATGCACCACCCCGCAGGGGGCGAGGCGCTGTCCCCGCCTCCCTGCTCACCTCTTCAGCCACTGCATACGTTTGCAAAGCGAGGTCCGTGACCCACAGCTGAGTCACTCAGTCAATATTATAAGCGTCTCAAGTTGACACAGTGAGTCAACCGTTACAATCTACTTCTCAACTTAGCAACCAGAAACATTGCTTTAACAAGTTTCCAAATATAAACGTATGCTTGATCTTATCATTTCACATCTTGAAAATTATAACAAAGGTTTAACAGTTTTAAGAACCAATATTAAGCCTACCAACAGCACCGTAACATTTCACTCTTGTCTGCCCCAAATCTCATGCTCATCCCTCTGCTCAAAAAGCATCTAGTTCATCTCTAAGAGTTGCCAAAGTCCTCAGTTTCAACATTACTGAAAAGCCCAAGCCCCAAGTCGTCTACATGTATATGGAAAACTTCTAATTGCAATTTTCTGTACAAATGAAAACAAAGTAAACACAATAGTAAGTGGCAGAAGATAAACATTTTCACTCCACAAGTTACAAACAGAAAGATACAAAATGAGACCCAAGCGGGTCCAAAATCCTGCAGAACAAACTGTGAATCCTGTAGTTCCCTGTGCAGCACCCAGGGCATACTGTGGCAAGCTGTGAGCCCCAAGAAGTTTGAGAGACTCTACCAGTGCAGCATGTGTGGTGGTCGTAGCTCCCGTGGCTTCTCCCTTGGGCTGGCTCTGCTCCTTCTTTCTTCAGATGACCCACGTTCTCTCCTTTTCCAAACTACTGGACTCTCCACTGTCCTCACCGCTCCACCCACTGCCTTCCCAGTGGCACAAGGTGTAGCCTACAGGCCTATTTGATTATATATACCTGATTACTTTATATATTTAATATTTTTAGGGATGGCAAGATACCTGAGCAGACTAAGCACCCGTTCAGACGAGCTCAGGGACTGGGGTTCAGCAATCCCTGCACCACATGCTGCACTATCCCCATCTTCAGGAGCTCTGAGCTGGCCACAGAGTCTGGGTGTGGTGGCATACACCTGTAATCCCAGTGTTAGGAAGCTGAGACAGGAGGATCACTATGAGTCTGAGATGCATAGTGAAACCCTGGACCAAATATATACACACATGAATAAATACAGAAATGAATGAATGAATCTATGTAATAATTTTTCTTATTTAATAGCTACTTCTATTTTGTCTAAGACATGCTTATTTTTGGATGTAGATCATTTTCTTTTTTTGATGACTGGTGTGTTAGATTTTCTTTCCATTTTAGATTTTTCTTTCTTGGATATTGAGAAGCAATATCCAGCACCCTCTATTTAGGGAGTAGAGATTCAGTGCATCTTATGCCTTAGGAGGCTTCCATCTGTGATCATCTGGGCCCAAGAGAGAAACAAGGCAGAAAGGCACAGCAGAAGCAAGACGGTCAGGACAAGGACACCAGGAAGCAGAGCAGAACAGGCCAAGAAACGAATGGGACCAAAGACCACCTAACGTGCCAGCATCAGGTGGCCCAAGTGATTGGCACCCCATCTGTCTGTCTCCCTGATCTTCTGCACTTTTGTTCATTCCAAGCAAGTTGACCTATGAGGATCGAGGATCCTAAGTTATGCAATGCATTTATACTTAAGCATGGACATACTCATCCTTTTCTTTTGGAGAAAATTATCCAGCCTATTGGTTGCCAGGCAATTCACAGTTATTGTCTTCTACCCACAAATATGAAGAACAACATTTTTAGTATAGTGTATGTTATGCTTTTCTTTAGTATTTCCTTGTATGTTAATTTTATAATGCCATCAATCCAGATATATCATTTTTCCACTATATTTTGACATGTGTTAGCCTGTCCCTGTGTAGTCTCCTCATCTTTAAGAGGCTATATCACTTACTACTTTTTTTGATAAAAGGAAACATAGTTTACTTCACCTTAAGATTAAGGTCACCTTGTTTTCTAGACATACAAGTAATTGCATTTTTGCAATTGTCAAAAAAAAAAGAAGCAAAAGCTTCTTGAAGGTCCTTTAAGGCCCTTCCCCAGTGTCACTGGCCAGCCAGAAGAGCCTGGTCTTGGAACGACTCGGTGAGAAGTAACAAGAAGAAGGACATTATATTTCAAACTCAGTGGGCCAGTGTTGCTTGGCGAAGGTTGAGACCTGGTCGAATGACGACAGTTATCAATATCCTGTTTTTGCTTGCACATTTTTTTTTCTATTATAAGTCAAAGTTAGGTGGTAAGATTGCCTTATCTTTTAAATAAACAGCTCCCAAGTTCCTAGTCATAGTGTAGTAATGCTTACAAATAAATTTTAAAACTTTAGATTTTAAAAAAGCCCATGATTTGATAACTGTGATTAAAAGTATGGAGCAAAATATAAAAAAGTAAATAAATGCACTAAAATCTTCTTGATAGAGGTGAACACTAATAATACAGCACTAGCTGCCCAGAAATAGAATGGTTGAGGTAAAGAGAGTTTGTTGCTTTAAATATGCTCATGGTTGACATGGAACCAGAGACATCTGGGAGAACTTGAATGAAATTAGAGCTTTCTAAGAGGAAAAAATCAGTGTAAATAGCCTAAGTCTGTAAGACATGTGTGAAAATGATTAAGCCAAGGAGGCAGAGAAGCAGCAGAACAGGGCAGGATCTGCCGGGCTGGGCAGAACTCTGGAGGATGCTAAGTGTTCATGAGTTCAGAAGCCGTCAGAGGGTTTTGAAGAGGGATGAGATATGACTCAGGTCATTACAAGTATTCAGCTGGGTTAAGTGTGCCCGACTGTGCTAGCTCACCCACATCTGAGCTGAGAGTAACACCGGTCAAAGAACAAGAGTGCTTTTTTGTAGTATGTCCACAAGAAAGTGTCGTGTTTCTCCTGCCAGCAAGGGACACATTTTTCCAGTTCCCACAGTTTACTACCCCATTATACCTTGTAGAAAAGTATTGCTTTAAACTTCTTTTTGGAAGAATGGATTCTGTCCACTCCAGCAAAAACTAGTTGTTATTGATATGATAGATTCTGTGAAAAAATGTTGGTAAGGGGGCAAATATCAAGAGGTACACAACATTCAATATAATTATATAACCTAGTCCTCTATATTTAAGAAAATATCATGTCACGTGAAAAATGCAGGTTGGTTATATTTTTAAAAATGGAGAAATCTAGTGAGGAAACAACTCTAAGGAAGTTTAGTCAATAAGAAGGCTCTCAGGGACTGGGGAGATGGCTCAATGCAGTAAGAGCTTCAATGGTGAGTGCAAGGGCCTGATTTCAATACCTGGTTCAAGGCATAATACTCGCTAGATATTTTTCCATATCTCCATTATGTCAATCTGTTTTTTTAAAGACTTTTATCCTGAACGTTGAATGATTTTAAATAGTATTCTTGGGCTGGCCAAATAGCTCAGCAGATGAAAGTGCCTGCAAGCAGGCTTAGGGGCCTGGGTTAAATCCCATGGCCTGACATGCTGCCCTGCCCCTGGAGCACGCTGAGACTGCAACTGAGACTGGGCATGGTAGTGCTCACCTGTAATCCCAGCCCTTGGGAGGCTGTAAACAGGTAGATCATTACGAGTTCAATCTGCATAATGAGACCCTGAACACCCTGTAGACCCTTCCCTAAAGTAAAAAAAAAAAAAAAGTATTCTCATTTCTTTATATACCATTGATTTTTTAATATGTACACACTTTTATTTTTATTCTTTAATAATTTTGTTTAGAAAAAATTGCAATGAGACAGTTTCAAAACAGGTTGGTACGAGAGTTATAGCAATTAATACATTGCATATTGTTGTCTTCATAGTGATTAGTCATAGTACATGATGCAGACATTATAACCTGTCCAAACACTGTTAGTACAAATCTTTCTTCTTACTGAATTAAGAGAAAGAAGCTGTATATCTATTCTAACTATTTTGTATGTACAGATACAAAATGGTCCTTCATTTATATCACCTTTTTTTCCTTTAGTTTTGTCAGAGATTTATATTCCTTTGCCATCCAAATATTGTAGGTGCATGAATTCAGCAAAATATTCCATTATAATCCAGTAGTCCATAATACTAGTGGGTTATCTGCAGGACTGGCAATGTCTGAATCTGATGAGTTGAGCCTTCCACAGTCCAGCATATCAACACGGCTTCACTTTTCATAGCTCATTTCTACATTTTTCTGCTGGATTGTTAAGACCAGGATAAAGCAAGACCTATATAGCAAGAAATGGAACTTTTGTATCTGACCAGGTCAGTCAAGCCCCATTGAAATAGAGCAATCATTTTTCAAATATTAGTTATTTATTATAGTTTACACATAACTGAACCCTGAAAAAATGACTTCCTTATAAAAATTAGTATTGGCTAAGACCATTCTGAATAGTTGAGAGCTTCAAATGAATCAAAACCATATCACAGGGGGACCGGGAAGATGGCTCAGTGTAATAAGCACTTCCCTGGTAAGCACAAGGGTCTGAGTTCAATCTGCGATTCTGCCAAGAACAAAACAAAACAAAAAAAGTGTATCACAAATCTTAATATTCTTCTTTAAAAATTTATAGTCCAATTCACTTACATTGTTATGTGTAGCAATAGTTCTTCTTATTGTTGAATAATATTAAATTTCATGAATAATTTGCTTTTCTGTTAATGAGTGTTTAGGTTGTTCAAGGTTTGGGGCTATTTTTTTCATAATTTTATTGAAGAAGAAATAGCAATGAGACAATTTCAAATCAATTAGTAGGACAGATTCAAAAATTCATATATTTCACATTGTTTTCTTACTGATTATTTGTTTTCTAACATGCAGACATGATATTCTATTTACAAACACTATTAGAGAAGATCCCTCTATTCAATGAATTAGGACAATGTAGCTGTATATCTATCTTAAATATTTAAAGATCAAGATACAAAATGGTATTCATTTGTATCCATTTTTTGTTTAGTTTTGCATTTAAATATTATAGGTGTGTGAATTCAGCAAGATATTCCAAAATAGTCAAGTAGTCCATAATAGTAGTGGGTTTTCCATATGTCTGGCAATGTCAAAAGTTGTTGACTTGAGTCATTTACAGCTCATGATAATAATATGGCTTTACCTTTTATACTTCATTTTTATATTTCTCTGATGGATGGTCAAGACCAAGATAAAGCAAGATCCATGTAACAAGAATTGTAGCTTTTGTAATCTGATTAAGGTCAGTGAAATCCCCTCAGGATTTATCCTGAGACCCTGTACCGCAGTTTGTAGATCCTTTGTCTGCGTCAGCCATGTGGATGAGACACGGCCATTGCATGACCAATTTGCTCTCTGTGAAAGCTGAGAGAATGTTTTCTCTCCATGTGACTCTCCTTAGGTACAGTCTACATTCTTGATCACTTTTCTCTGTGGCCTCATAATCTCCTTGATCAGAAAATTGGGGACACAATTGAATTGCATGATGTTACAGTACAGGTTACGTATATCCTGAGTCTTAATTGACCTTGAAAGACTAGGGCCAAAATGTTGGCTGACCTTGTGTCCCTCCTGTTTTTCCAATTTTTGGTGCAAACTTAGGTTGTTAACCCTCCAGAAGAGAAGCTTATTGTTATGGTACAACCTAGGCTATTGAGTTTAACCTCACTATCTGTCTGAATATCAAACATCTTAGGCTTAACATGGAACAGGTATTTTTCATCAAGTATTGATATGTTAAACTTTAAGTCTTGGGGGCTATTTTGAATAAAGACACAAAATATTAATGAATAAATATGTCATGAGTGTGCCTTTGTTTTGGCTGTCTAAGAGCACAACTATTTGAGTATTGAGTAGACACAAGTTTAATTTCTTTAAACATTGAGCAGGCAGATTTTCAAAACTGCAACTCATTTCATAGCCCTTCCTCACAGAAAGAATGATCTGATAACCTCACAACTTGGCCCACCTTTGATATCTGATTTATTGTGATTTTATTCAATTTTTGTGATCACTACTTTATCAAGCATATGCTTCTTAAACATCTACTTGTACATCATTATGAAGTTTACATTGAAAAATTTTGCCTTCTTGAATTACATTGATCATTTTTATATTATTACATTACAAGTTGTCATACCATTTTTGTGCTATAGCACTGATTCTTTGTTGAGTATTCCCATTGAAATTACTTTTTTCCAGATCTTTGACTTTCATTTTGACTTCCTTCCACTATCTTTTTGATTATTTTTATCTTTGAAAAGTTTAATTTAGTAATAATGTATGTTGTGTCTTTATGTGTAGTCTGATAAACTTTTGCATATCTAATGATGGAAAATATCCACAAATATGCTTCTGAAGTTATAGTGTTAACCTTTGTAATTAGGTCTATAATCTATCAGGTATATAGGGCATCTATATTCCTTCTGTGCCACTTGCTTTTAAAATGAATAATTAACATGATATATTTTAAGGAATCCTAGAAATAAAAAGCTAATTCATTATGAGTCCCAGGTTGCTGCCTCTGGGCGTAATTACAAGTAAGCATGTCTCAGGTACACTTAAAAACTTAGCTAAGAATAAGTTTTTCTAGAGAAAATTCTATTTACTTTTCTCTATTCCTATGACATTATTATCTCTCTTACTTTTTTTGTTCTTTGTGACTATCTGTAATCTATACTTTCTTGATCGCCATCATAGAATATATTTTATGAAAATAAAATTAACTGAAATTTACTTATCCCTGTAGTGAATATCAAATAGTATTTGCTCAGTATTTTATTTTTCTTAGTTCAGTAAGAGCTATAAAATATGATACAAATTTTATTAAAATTATTTATCACACAAAATGATCAGGTTCCTGACATAACCACAGAATTCACAAGGCAGGAAGCATAACCAAGGAATCAAAGTAAAATGGATAAATTGCAATCCATAATTGAACTCCACCAGGTATAATTTCTAGGAATGTTTCCCTTCAGAAAACATTCATGGTGTCCCATGTATGCTCCTGAGCAGACAGTAGAGGTCATTTCTGACATGACTAACTAGCCTTGTCTTTCTTCTCTTTGTTATTCGTAGAATGTCCTGTACAACTTATTAATACTCATGATAGAATTTTCCCTCATCCTAATCTCTGCTCTTTCAATGTCAATCAAACATCTATCTGCTGAATGTAAGAGACAGAGAATGTCCTTCTCACAAAATTCTTAGCAAATATCTACATGATTTACTAGGTCATGAAAACAAATGAACATAGTTTATTTTATGGCATTGAAGGTGGGTGGTTGAGCTCTTCTTCCTGACATTTCTGCTGCTGTGCCTCTCCAGGCAGTCATAAACATAGATTAAGAGCCAGACAACTCAGTCCAATTCCCTGACTCTGAAGATTTTCCTTTTGGCAGCTGGAACCAAATATATTCTGTTTATCTTTCTGTCTTTTAATTTCATCTTTCTTTTGTGTGTGTGTGTGCATGTGCATGTGCGTGCGTGCGTGTGTGTGTGTGTGTGTGTGTGTGTGTGTGTGTGTGTATTTTACAGAGAATTGAACTTAGGGTCTGTGTACTAGAATGTTACCAGCCCTTTTATTCTATTTTTTTAATTTTGAGATAAGGTTTTACTAAGTCACTAAATTGCCCAGGCTGAACTCCCTCTTGGAATCCTTGATTTAGCCACTCACAGTGCAGGGATAGAGGCTTATCCCACCAGTACTAGACCTGTTTACCTTTTTATCATAATAAAATGTCTGACAAATGAAGTGATTTTACCGCCTGACTTATAGCGTATACATCAACTTTGTGACTAGCTATGAATAAATTATGCTTGTGATAGCAACAACTACTGAAGAAACAAAGTGAAGTAGCAACAGGTTTTTTTGTAAATTAATAATGTTATGGTAATCCACCAACTAGAAGAGTTAGTTCTTTACTCTTGGTCCAATAAAGACCTTGAGGTAGGAAATCGTAGACTCCAGAGAACATAAAAGTCCAAAAGAGAACTGAGTTTTTCTATGATTAGGTTTGCAAAAGATGCTATATTGTGCTATCATCCTCCTTACTAAAGATTTATTGCCTTGCGGTTGGACCCACAACTGAATTAGAAAAAAACTAAAGCCAATTAAAATTTTGACGCACCTTAGGCAGTTAATGATTCTTCTCTTTCCATCTCATCCCTCACTTTGGGGGATTGAAATTAACGATTGGCTAGACCTCAAGGACACACGGGATTTCTAAAACTCATTGGGAAAATAAGAGGCTCTTTCAAATATGAGCAGTGCAAGGATTCAGGAGATAAACAGCTACTTGTTGTTTCCACTAGGCAGTTTGCCAAAAAAGAATTGAAATGGCTTTTGCTTAAAAAAATGAACTAAATAAATCATGAAAGCTAGAGCAGAAACATAGAACAAAAATGACAATAGCCAAATTTGCAGACTTTGTTCCAGGGATTATATTTATTCAATCTTTCATAGCAAATCTATTTAAAGGTTTGCTTTCAGGAAAATGGCACTGACAAGCTGAAAGCAAACTAGGCATGATACCGTAATTGCCAAGTGGTTTTTCTTCTGAGGGTCACTTACTTCTCTTAATCATTCATTATCTTACCTAGATAATGGCAGAGTCTAAACACGTGGCTGTTTATCTCACAGGGAAAAAAATAGTTATGCAATGCTCTATGCCAAACATTAGGTAGGCTTCCACATGAATTCTGTGAACTCATTTCAATTTGTTAACACATCTCTGGTATTCTACAGGAAGATATATGGTGCTCAGTTGCTGCTTGCAATTAATGTTTCTGAATAGGGGTCAGGTGACTCCTGTGCAATTCTCATACTATCACTTCTGATACTCTCTTGCATTCTGATTACAAAAATTAGAAACTTAAGTTTTCTAGAATTATTGGTTAATTTTCCAAGATTAAGAAAATAAACATTTCAGGGAACAAAAATTGAACCTAGATGGGTTGGTGTCAGCTCTTTAGTAGTATTTACTTGCAGGTTTTCAATTATACTATTTTTGAGGTTACAGATTGGAAGACATCCTTATCATTGCTTTTATACTTTTATGGAGTTCTGACAATCAGCTCAGGGCCTTGCACCTGGTGGACAAATGCTCTGCCACTAAACTACACCCCAACCCAGAAGGTCAACTTGAAACTAGATCACTATAAAATCAGACATCTCTTTGCAGATTCTAGATTTGAACCTCAAGAGTGTTAAAAGGTTTAAAAAACAGGACTACTTTTATATTTGGAATTGCCTTGAAAAGCTTAACTGTCAACTTTCAAGGCGATGCAAAAAGAAATGTGTCATAAAAATAATCAGGCAGCGCTGAACCATCCTTCATAAATAACACAAGTTAGATGTCATCCTGATTTCCAGAATATTGTGTCTCCATAAAAAAATGAAATATATAAATGTGAGGATATATATATATAATACATATAATTATATATATAATACATATAATTATATATATAATACATATAATTATATATAATACATATAATTATATTTATATATAATACATATAATTATATATATATATATATATATATATATATATATATATACAGTTGATAACCTTCATGATCAACAAGTTCGTTTTAGGAATGTAAAAAAATTATAATTGTAATTTTAAGAGATATTTTTGGGAAAAAAGTTTTCTGAACCAAACCCAGATTGCACAAGGATCAACAAATAAGGGTAGGAGAGAAAACTAGGTGGTCTAGGGGCCTGCCTGGTAAGCACAATGACCCAGATTTGATCCTTGGTACACATGCCCTGCTGAACCCAGAACCCTGAGTATACCACACCAGCCACCAAGCCCAAGCATGGTGGCTCTCATTTGTAATTCCAGCACTGGGAAGACTGAGAAAGGAGGATTACTATGAGCCAGAGCTGCATAATGAGATACTTCACCAAATATATAAAATAAATAGATTTTGAAAAATTAAAAAAGAATGAACAAATGGAATTATAGCAAATTAAAACTGTTCTGCATAAAAGGAAGAAATCTATGGAATGGGAAAAATTTTGGTCACCTAGTTATCAGGACTAATCTATCTATCTATCTATCTATCTATCTATCTATCTATCTATCTATCTATTGCATACAGAGTCTCACTACCCGGCTCTGACTCACAGTGATCCTCCTGTCTCAGCCTGCCTAGCACTGGGATTACAGGTGTTCACCACCATGCCTGGTCTTGGTGGCCAGCTCAGCAAGCCTGGGGATGGGGCCATGAGGCAATTGGTGCTGGCATAGAACCCTGGTCTCTGAGCTTGCCTAAGCAGGTGTTTAGTCCACTGAGCCATCTCACTGGCCCTAGTATGTAATGTGGGGAAAGAACTCAAAACATTAAACTGCCCAAGATAAAAGAATTAGTCAAAATATAGGAAATTTAAATATTCCTCAAAATATGGAGAAATGGTTCATAAGTACAAGACAATGTGTTCCATATCTCTGAGTGTTAAATGCAAATCAAAATAACACTGACATTCCATCTTCAGAAAGAATGATTATCATAAGCTCAAACTACAACAAAAACTATCAAGACTGTGTAGAAAGAGGAACACTTCTATGTTGTTGGTGGGAATGTAGTACAACCACTATTGCCCTTAGAAACAAATAAAAGTCATTTGACATCCCCCAGAAGAAAAGTATTTAAGTTAATTCAATTTAAATTGAGATATGGCTTCTTATGATGTTTTAATGTATGATGATGTTGATGAAAGCTTATGAAACTGATTTGGGCAAACTAAATATAGACTGGGAGGATAAGAAATTAATTAGGAGTCAGGAGATTTATGTAATAATTTTCTAAATAATTTTACATACTGAATACCAACTCAGAAATCACTAAGTTAATCTTTGCAAAGTATAAAAAATAATATAATTTTATAAACACATATATTCTACCTTCACCATTTTTAAACATCATAAAAATATTGTTACTTTCACAACAAACAGTAAAATCCATACATTACAGTTCTGATATTTCTTTGAAGAAAAAAATGTGTTTTGGGGCACCAGAAAATCGAAATCAATTTACATCATGCTGTTACGGTAGCAGAACACTGTTTCCTGGGTGAATATGGATCAAAAAGCATACAGTCTGGACCCCTGTCACTTCAGTTACCTAAAAATGCACAAAGCAGGAATGGGAGTGTTACTTCACATATTTTTAAAGGTAATATATTTTAAAGACAAATATTTGTTTCTGAGTGCAATGAGATTATTCAAAAACACTCAGCCCTCAGAAGTAGTATACAAATAGCCACACGAAGTTCCTATATCCGCACACTCTTTCTGAAAAATATGACTCTACAAATAATCACTAGACCGAAATGAATGAGGCGGGTTGGGATGATAACCCAGCCGTCTAAGTGCCTTCCTGGCAAGTGCAAGGACTTGGCTTAATCCCCCACAACACAGGCTGAAATGGCCCTGCTTCTGTGCACATAGGGCTGGCCACGACCTGTGATTCCAGCACTGGGGAGGCTGAGACACGAGTACCACCAGGAGTCCAAACTGTGCAGAAGACCCTGTACGAAATAAATAAATAAGTCAAACAAGGACACTTCGTTATTTCACCCTTGTTCTATCTCTGTGATTTAACTCCAGCTACGTTAGTCAGTTCTGCCACTATAAAGAAGTACCTGGAATAAGTAATGTATGAGAGAACAGGTTTATTCGGGGGCTGCAGACGTACTGAGGGCTGAGGACTTGATCAGCATGCTTGACACCATGGATACGAACCCCAACAAGAAGGGGGGAAGGGAGAGAGAGAGAGAAACAGATGGCAAAGTAAATTGCTGTCCAGACCATTGTACTACAGTAACACATTATGCCCAAGTTGTGCCTTCTTCCCTTCTCCCTGTCCAAGTGTGAGGCAGAGTTTGGGGGCCTGGGTTCAATTCCCAGGAGCAATACAAATAAATAAATAAATAAATAAATAAATAAATAAATAAATCATGAAGTTATTTCTTTATATGCTTTATGGATTATTAAATCTTTCTATGAGAATTGCATACTGGATAAAGAAAACAATACCTTGCAAGTTACAGCACAGTAAAAAGTACACTAGTTTTAAATTATGGTGTTATGATTTCCGTGAATATATTCAAAAATGAATATAGAAAAATTTCTAATGTTTTTTTCATTTTAGGGAAGGGTCTACAGTTTGTTCAAGGTCTCACTACTAGAATGGACTCATAGTGCTTCTCCTGGTTACAGCCTCTGAAGAGCTGGGATCACAGGTGCATACCACCATTCCCAGCCTACATCTGTATCTCAGCATGGCCTGGGGTTGAGGCTGCCTCAGCAGGCCATGGGATCGAGCCTCTGGCCCCTGCACCTGCTTGTAGGCTCTTTAATCCACTGAGCTACTTGGCGGGCCCTTAGAGATATATTTTTTGAGCAGCGTTATATTTCCTCAATTTTTATGAGAAGTTATTTTACTCTTTTACATGTAATCACAAATGCTATTCTTTTCCTTTTCATCATCTTATGCTCGTGTTGTGATGGTAACTGTGTATAGTAGGTAGAACATTTGTCTAAGCATTATCAAAATATCTGATCATTTCTGATTTTCCCTTTTCATGGAAAGAAGACAACAATCAAATCATGTAATTTCTCTAAACTTGATAAAGAGGAGGCATACAAGAATGCCATCTTCGCAATGTCTTGTGGATTGTGCACAAAGAAAAGTTTTCTGCAGGCATTAGCATAATTGTAAAATATTGGCCTAGTACTTATGGTATTTTAATTCAGTCATGCCACTTAGCTCTTTCATGAATCTGTAATCAGGACTGTTCTTCATCACAGACAATCAGAACATGATACATATTGTTTTCACAGTAAAGCTTCTGAAAATTATCGTCAGTATGGGTTTTCCGTATATCTCCTTTTCTAATTACTAATAATACTCACTAAATTCAATCTGTCACCTCACTGAAGCTACTGCAGCCAAGGTAACCTAATTACAGGAGCTGTGGATTTTTTTTTTAAGCTTTTACACTAACTTGCATTGTAAGAATAGCTGTTATAAACTGATCAAATCATTAAAAATTTAGCAAAAATAACTGTGCAGGTGAGATAGCTCAGCCGACTGAGCACCTGCTTAGGCAAGCGCAGGGACCGAGGTTTGATCCCCTGTACCACGTGCCACAGTGGGCCCGCCCCCGGGCACGCTGAGCCAGCCACAGAGTTCACGAGTCATGACGCACACCTGTAATGTCAGGGCTGACGGGGCTGAGAGCAGGAAGGTCACCAGGAGTCCAAGGTGTGTAGCGAGACCCTGTAACAAATGCATTAAAAAATTAGCAAAACTGACATTCCTGATAGAAGAGCAATAAGAGCATAGCTTTAATTTCTGAGTTCTTCACTTATTAATAATGTGGCTTTTAACATAAAATTTCTCCACTTATACCTTTGATTTCTTTATTCCCAGAAATGAATAATGCAATCATTTGTATTCTTTTAAGTTATGGATGCTATATGAAAATGTATATTGGTAATAAAAGCTTCGCAACTAGTAACATTTAATATACATCAATTCATTAAATTTGTTTCTTTAATTTAATATAAACGATTCCCCAAATAATTTTGTTTAATTAAATATTTTTAAGTTTAAAAGTATGATTAATTTTCTGTTTCAAGGGTTCTGTGACTGTCCCTGTTAGCTAATATTTCATTAATCCTGATGTAACTATGTGGCAAAATAAATTATAGTAGCAAGATATATCTAATGGCTCAGAGACCACGTTGAGCTCATATGTAAACATGACCTACAACTGATTAAATCTTCATCACATAAATTTTCTTTCAATGAAGAAAATATACCATAAAAGGAAAAGGTTAGCTATTTAGTCAGGAAAAATTCATACAGAATAACTTGACTTAACTATCTTCAAGATAGTGCTCAGGTTAAGGTAAAACAGTAATGTATTTGTACATTCATTTTATTTCCTGTATTTTCTTGTTCTTATAGCTCCTATAGAAAGAAAAGTATAAGGAAATTACTTGTTACATGAAAATAGTCACTTTTCTGAATTGCTGTTTCACAATATGCATTTCTTTTCCGTTCCTGAGCATAGTATCTGATATCTCACAACTTAAAATTTACTTTGGCTCACACTTTTAGGTCAATGTTCAGCTGTGTCCAAGGTGGATCTAGCAAAGCACAAGGCTGTGGGCTTACCAGGGGAATGCTGGTTAACACACACAGGCCAGCAAGCAGAGAGAGCGAAGGAGGATCCAGGATCCAGGATACACCTGTCCGGGTCATGCCTCCCCATGAGCCACTGTCCAGCAATCCCCAAATTCTAGCAGCACATTTGGCCCCTGAACTCATCAAGAGGTGAAGTTACTGTTGACCCATGGCCCAAGCGCCTTCTAATCATCGTCTTTTGAGGGGCATTTTAGATCAAAACTATGACAGAACTACAGAAAGAAATGGAAGATGTTTAACACAAGGACATATAGATGAAAGCAAGGGAAGAAGTAAATAAGGAGCCAAGTGGAGGACACTAAAGAGTTAGGACAGAGCAAGAAGTACAAGGGTTTTTAATATGCAGATTACGTGGACTGCTGTGTTTCAAGAACACAAAGACATGTACCCTGCTGTTACCATAGAAGTGGGTGGCCTTCAGCTGTTACCAGAGCCAGGGATGCACTGCCCACTAGAAGCTTGCCCCAAGGGGGAGCCCCTTCCCCTTTGTTAGAATAACTCATGCAGACCTGCAGTAACCAAAGCTGGACCCGCAGAGCATTGTTCTCATTTGCCCAGGTGCACGGTTGACGCTTGCATGGTTCACAGGAAGAAGAAGGCAAAGCAAGTGAGAAAGGAGCAGTGGCAACATTTTCCTAGTTCCCAATGTCAGATCTTTCAATTTAGTTAGACATGTGGATTGCTATTTACATTTGAAAAGACAATGTAAATAGCAATCAAATAAGAGACCAGCTCTTCATTCTGCATGTGCATGTTTCAGAGTCCACTACAGTGAAGTTGTAAAGATCTATCCCTGGAAGATCACACAGACATCATGTTCCCTGAGATTTTGTGCCAGGCTGGGGATGTTAGGGGTTGAACTCATCGTCGCAAAAATTCTAAACCTGTGCTACACCCCTGAGCAACACTTCCGACTCCCTCCAGAACATTTTAAATACTAAGCAAAATACAAAGTCTAACGGAGCAGCATTTTTGTTTGGCCACAATGCAAACTGAGAGGTTTTTAGTTTTCACCTATTATCTCGCTGCAGCCTCACCTATTCTCACCCCTTTTCTCCTTTATCTATTCACTTCAATGAAATTTTATTCATTTCTAAATTTTAACTCAGAGTTAGCTATTTAAGCACTAGGGCAAGCAACTCTGACTATAATAAAAGTCTGCATGGTCTCAGGTACAATTTTTGTTACAAGCATTTTCTACATTACCCATAAAATCAGCAAATATTTTAGTGTGTACAGGAAACCAGTTTCTTTCTCTGCTGCCAAGACTGATGGGCACAATTGATGACCCTTGCGGATGTGTCCAATTTAAATTTACAGGGCCAGCCACATAGTTCCTAAGTGGATTAGAACTCCTGCTTAGGCAGATGCAGGGAGCAGGAGTTCGATTCCCTGGCCTGCTGTGCAGGCCCCACCTCCGTAGTACACTGCGACTTCAATGGAGACTGGGCGTGGTGGTGCGTGCCTGTAATCCGAGCTCTTGGAAGGCTGTAAGCAGGAGGATCACCTCGAGTCCGATCTGCACAGTGAGACCCTGTATACCGTCTTAAAATACAAAGAAAAAAAAAGTAAAAAAATAAATTTACATCTAACTTCACCTTCACACTGTTTAGCTTCTCTATATGTCAACCAACACACGATTATGAACTCGCTTCTCTTCTGTCCTCCACCTGTGTTTGTTGAGCTAATGATATAAGTCTCAGTACTGAAATAATTCTTGGATCATTTCCCACCATTTATGAATCACTATTTTTATATTTTGAATGTGAATTTTTTAAGCAGTTTTGTACATGGTTATTAAATGTTATTCTTGGCAATGCTTTTTTCTTGTAGGAATCTAATAATTTACATATTTAAGTTGCTTTCTCCTCCATTATTTTGTTCTATATTAAAATACATTGATTCCATCATGGCTGTGCAAAAGTAGCGAAATTGCACCTCATCCAGGCGATACAGGACAGCTCAAGAAATGGAAATGACACTATAGCTTAAAAATCTGTGATCATTTAAATGAAGATTATTCAATCAAAATTTCTTTACCATATTTTTTATTATTGTACCTAGTAAACAATAACAATAAAATATGGTAAAGAAGTACTGTTTCCTAAGTCTCCTGTATGTTTACTAAGAAATTACTTTTTCCAATTCTGTCCATGAAATATAAGAATTGTGAAGAATGAGAACATAAGTATTGTTTATTCTTCTATTTATTTTCACTATGATATAATCATTAATATTTGTCAGTTGGTACTGACTTCATATATTTTAATTATGTAATACTAAAATATGTAGTTCTTTCAAAGAGAATTTGCTCTGCAACTATTGTATCACAGACAATTTTATACTCTTTGAGTACAGATAATCATATTTCCTTTTAAGCCACTGGATATGTGATACATTTGTGGTTATTAATAGAGCAATGAATATCTAGGATTTCTGGAACAATCTCATTTGTTAATCTGTTTGTTCTCAAGGGAGTTTAGAATTAGAGAACTAAACTGTAGACTTACATGTTGGCAGTTACCGTATCTTTTCCTCATCACCAGGACTCACACTAATTTGTTAAAGAAATATACAATCTGTAGATTACTTTTCTTCTTTGTAACAAAAATATATTTATATTAATTCTCCTAGTGTGTTCTTACCATAGTTTTTGTGGAAATTATACGGAGTGGACTATCATGATGGTTTGTTTTATTATAGTTCAGTTTAATGCCATTGACTAATATACAGATAATACAAACAATTATATAACTTTTAGGAGACTTTAATACTTGCATTACATAAAATTGGGCATGGTGCAACAGTTAATACAATTTCAAATCCTGTTTTTAGTGTTCTGAAAAATTACAATATTTGCTGCAGTTCAATAAAAAATCAAATTGACCTTTCTGATGTTAGTAAATACTTCATAAAACTCCTAGAATTTTTTAAAGTGGAACTTTAGAATACAGGAAGATATTAGTTTTTAAAAATGAAAATGAAATATTTATGCCACTATATAATTATGTTTGCCAATATTTGAGGTTAATCATTTTTAATGTGTGAAGTGGAAACTTTTACAATTAATATCTCTTGATTGTAGGAATTGGTAATTTTAAAAAATACTTCACAAAGAGCAAAACAGTTCATTATAGCATTAGAAGTGATTTATTTTGTAATCAGTAGTTCAATTTAAAATGCTGAGATATAACTTATGAATATTATTTTAAAATATATTAATAGACTGATTTTGTGTTTGAAAGGAAAAAGTGGTCATGTGATATTAAATTAACTTGAAAATAATTTCTGAATTTAGCAGTAGGCAAATTTTTGTACAGATAATCTCTGTCTCTATGTCACTGCTTGATAACATTGTTTTCTTGCCTTCTTCCTTCCTCCCTTCCTTTCTTTCTATGCATTTGGCACAACTTTCCCTTACACAGCTCAGACTCACAGCAGTCCTCCTGTTTCCAGCCTTCCCAGCACTGGAATTGCAGGCATGCATCACCACTCTCAGACTCTGTGGCTGGCTCAGTGCACCCAGGGGCAGGGCCAGTGTAACAGGTGGTGCTGGGATCAAACCCTGGTCTCTGTACTTGTCTAAGCAGGCATTTAGTCCACTGAGCTCTCTCACTGACTATTTTCTTGATGTTATATTTCAGTGAAAAAATTATAATTTTGGAACTGTGGAGATAGCTCAGCGGTCCAAGTGCCTGCCTGGCAAGTGCAAATACCTAGATTTGATCCCCAGTACTACATGTTCTGCCAGTCACTGAAACTTTGTGCGGTGGTGCACACCTATAATCCCAGTAATCCCAGAGCTGGGGAGGCTGAAGATGGCTAAGTGTCTGAGAAAAAAAAAAAAAAAAAAAAAAAAAAAAAAAAAAAAAAAAAAAAAATATATATATATATATATATATATATATATATATATATATATATATATATATTGACCAGCTCTATAGAGATACACACACACACACAGTGGTACTCATCTCCAAGTATAATGAGGATCATTTTGGAAAAAAGTAGTGCTAGGAACAGGGCAGATAACTAATGATTTTGTGTATCTGAGAGTAATTGTTACATTTTTCAATCACTTGTCTCTAATGCTGACTTGGAAAAAGCACGCGCATGCCTGTAATCCCAGCACTGGGGAGGCTGAGGCAGGAGGATTGTTGTGAGTTCGAGACCAGCCTGAGCTACAAAGTGAGCTTAAGGCCAGCTTGAATTGCATAGTGAGACCCTGTCTCAAAAAGACAAAAAAAAAAAAAAAAAAAAAAGCACCAAACTGTTTTGAAGAAAATGGATTATAACTTTTCTAAACTTTAAATTTTCTAAATTAAATGTTGTTGTTTCTTAATGAAAACATCTGTAATCATCTCACTCTGAAGCTTTATGAAATCTCTCATTTGTGGTGTTCTATATCTCTGTGAAACATGGCACTTCCTGTGGAGACAGTTCTGATTCTGTAAACACAAAGCTGTTAAGCGGTATAGAATCTCATGAATATATTCATGGATTTTTTAATATAAATTATGTTTTCATACTTCATCTATATCATAAACAAAAGAGATCACATAGTGGTAGCTGATAGACAGATCTATATTATGTATTTTGCATGATACAGTAGCTTCAATTGTATATGCAAGGCCTTTAATGTTTGGAAAAAAATAATTCTACACTTCTAATATATACCTCTTTTACTGCACAGTTTACATAATAAAAGTCATGTATATTTGATGCTTTGCTAAATCTGAAAATATTGCTAAATCAATATTAATGCCATTCTAGGAAATATCAAGAGCCATAAATTTTTTAGTTAAACTTTCAAAAATGTAGATGAGTGAATCAAATACAAATAGTGGTTGGACAGGATATTATGTTGGCTTCTGGTACTGTGGACCAATGCTAGGGAGATAGCAAGGTGGAAAGTATTAATTATTGAATCTGTGATATAATTCAGCTGTAAAAATATAAGATGGGTATATAGCAACACTCTCTTCATTCACTGGTTAGAGGCATCTGCTATAATAGTGTCTGGATGTATTGTCATGTATGCACCTTGTACGACACCAGAACATTGCAAAAACGTTTTGCAATGCATTGATTTGTCGAATCTGTCCTGTTAATTTGTCTGGAAACTGTCTCATTGCTATTTTTCAATAATAATAATAATAATAATAATAATAATAATAATAATAAAATTAGTAGGACAGATTCGGTAGTTAATGCATTTTATATTGTTTCCATGGTGGTCTTTTTGTTGTACAAGGTGCATATATGATGTTCTCTTTGCAGACACTGTTAGAGCAGATGCCTCTGATCAATGAGTTAAGGGAGTATAGCTGTATACCTACCATTTTTTAGAGCCAAATTATAGTAGTTTCAATGATTAATACTTTTTACATTGTTATCTTCCTGGTGGTTGTCCATAGTATAAGAAACAGACAAGATATCCTGTCCAAACACTATTGCTGCAAATCTTTCTTCTCATAGAATTATGTGAAAGTAACTATTTGTTCTTCAATAAAATTATGCAAAGAAAATGTCAAGGTGGACAAAGAGTGTGTGGTCTGTCTCTGTAGTGCCATGGCTGCTGGTTTTGATTCTATGCTTCTATGAACAATCAAATGATCCATCAAAATTCCCATGAGAATATTAGAGATGAATACTCTCAGAGCTTTTCTTGTGTGTACTGGGGATTGAAGGAATTTTAAATATATGCAAAGAAGTAGTTATGGGGGACAAACACTAGAGTTAATCACAAGTTTAAATTCCTAAAGATGAAGATAATATCCCTCCCTGTTCCTCATCTCTCGCTCTGTTCCTCATGCCCCACTCCCTCTATCTCTCTGTCTCTGTCTCTGTCTCTGTCTCTGTCTCTGTCTCAGTCTCTGCTTGTGTCTGTCTGTCTGCCTGTCTCTAACTCTCATCTCTGATGTCTCTTACCTTGTCTCTGTCTGTCTCCTTTCTCTCTTTTTCTCTGTATGTTTGAAATCTTCCATCCTTTTTTTCATTGTCTGGTTGATCATAGTCTTGCCCCAAATTCAACTTAAGCAAATAGCCTATTATGGGTCTCTACTAATTTTGCACATAAAATGATCAAAAGAAATGCTGAGAGCTAGGAACACATAGCTTGGAGGGTAACAACAGCTTTGGAAAGCATAATAGCTTCTACTTGAAACAATATTACATTTGACTCAAATACTCCAGCTTTTGTTGTAATTATCAATAATCACATTAATTATATAATGTTATCTTTAAAGATCAAATTCTAACATTATGGAAAAAAAATTATAAAAACAAGGTGCCTTTAGTAATAGTGGGATGAGAATATTCTTCAAGAAGAGAATTCTGCAAGATGTGTGAAATAACTGCAGTCCTCAGATGTGTCATCTTTCTCAAGAGAGGAGAGCAGTAGCTGCAGACACTCCTGTAGCGCTTGTTAAGTGCGATGTGTTGTTGCAAGTGACATGCTTGGTTTAACTGATTTATGTAAGGTCCAGACTTAAGAGGCAGGAAACGTTTCAGTGATATTGTGACAACAAGGAAGAAGGGGGAGGATACAACCCATCGATGCCACACAGGGTACGACCTCACTGGGATCCACCCCAGGTGGTGTATCACTCTACAAGACCTAGAACTGCATGTGTTTATTAAAGATGAACAGAGTGTACTTGTCATCAAAATAATTATGATAACAAATATACTGACAAGTGTTAGTCATTTTCCTTGCTGCTTTTCAAACATGAATCCATGTAATTCTTTTGTGCCCCATTTTATGAGGGGAAGACACTTGCTTATGCATACTTTGTGTGTGTGTGTGTGTGTGTGTGTGTGTGTGTGTGTGTGTGTAACTGGGGATTGAATTCAGCCCCTTGTGCTTGCCAGGTAAGTGCTTATTCTGTTGGGCCATCTCCTGGACCTATATACTTTTAATACAAGCTCATGAATGCCAGCATCAACTTCTCAAAACCCTCAAGTCTTAATACAGAAGGTTAGTCACAGTTATGTATGAGGTGAAAACAATTTAAAAGAAATTTAAACACCTAATGTTGATTAATTGCCTGCCATAACTTCCCTTGATTTCAAGTTTTCTTATTGGCTCAACTAGATTGCCTTTGGAATTACAGTCACTTATAAGAATAAATATTAATTATTTAATGAATTTAAAAAATGAATGAAATATTAAGGTAGTTTTGAAATATTCACTGAAGAAACAAAACTGATAGAAATGATTGTCATTTGAAAAATAAATTCTGGTTTTACATTGTGTAGATCCTGTATACAATGTTATCTTTGAAGATCAAATTCTAACATCATGGAAAAAAAAATTTATAAAAACAGGGTGCCTTTGTAATAGTTGGATGAGAATATTCTCCACTTCAGGTTTTGAGAGAAGCTAAATTTTCTTCAAGAGATAAGGGTTTTACTCTTTATGTATATCTTTCAGTATTCAAACAGGAAGACAAACTAAAACACTCAAGCACGGAGATATTTAATAATGAAAATTGTGAGCATGAGGCTGGAGCAGAGTGGAAGGAGAGACCTTGCTAACTCATAGGAAATCAGGAACTTGCAGGAACGAAAAGCAAAACACCAGTTGTGACCTCAATTATTTGTAGAACCAAAATGGCAATTTTAAATGGAAAGTAGAAAAATCTCAACTTGTATTCACGCCTCAACCATAGGAATATTTTCTCAGAAAACCATTAGGCAATTTCATCACTGTGCCAACATCCAGGAATTGCACTTACAGAAACCGAGATCGCATTGCCTGATGTACATGCAAACTACCTGGTTGTGCTCTATGAGCCTCTCTTCCCTGCACATGACACTCAGCAGTAGCAATCACATTTTTACTTGTACCTTCTAAGATACTTATGAAAGAGCATTTCCAGACCTGCTTCAGAAAGTGCCATCTTTAGTGTAAAGATGTTCAAAGTAAGGAGGAAATACTGTGGGCAAGATTTATGATAATTTGCTTTTACTATCATTATTTTTTCAAACCTAAACTGTCTCAGTTCCTCTTCTCTCATTGCTGGGACAAATATCTGACACCCAAAATGAAGGAAGGAAAGGTTTATTTAGCTCACAGTTGCTGGGGGTTTCAGTCCATACTCGGCTGGCTTCAAGGCAGAGGGGCCCAGGGCACAGAGCATCCAGGTCATAGCCGTGAACAATGGCAACAGAGGGGAAGTCTGTCTCTGTTGCTTTTATATTATACCAGGCCATCCGCCCCAGGTTGGGGGAAGTGCTCACACCCATAATCCCAGTGGTACGAAAATCCATATTCCCAGCAGGACTAAGACCCACAATCCCAGTGGATCATGAGTTAATCTCAAACTCTAGAAGTCCCCTCTCCATGACTGCATGAGGCTTTGGGGGAAACAATCAGACACAAACCATAACATACACATTTTATTTTCAGCTTTCCATGTTTCTTGCCTTGCCATGAGTATTCTACAGTGCTTCTTGTATCCTCTTGTCAAGAGTGTGCACAATTCATTCTCAGACAATGGCCATGACTTTCACTACCAGTGCATTCCCATGGTCTTTCTGTTCAACAGGTCAGCAGTTTTTGTTTTTTCAGCAGAGAATTCCCTGTACATCTCTGCATCATTTTAAACAACTGTTGCACCAAATAAAGCTGTAAAATAATTCAGATGCAGAAATCTGACTGAGCATAATGAGAAATCACCCAAGGATGCTCACGTGATGACACAATTTTTCTTAACAGTCGCCCACTGCATGGTGTAGAAGAAAAGGCAAAGGCACAGATGAATGCAACTTGTAGTGAAATTTGGGGACATTTCTGAAGTTTAGCAACTATACAAGCATGGTGTTGCATGCCTTTAATCCCGGCACTTAGAAGACTGAGGGAGGAGAGTCTCTGTGACTTTCAGGCCAGCCTGAGGTACAAAGTGAGTTAAAGACAAGCCTGAACTGCATAGTGAGGCCTTGATTCAGAAAGATCAAACAAAAGAAAATGAAATAAAATAAAATAAAGTAACTCTTCACAGTTCTCTCCCCCACTTTTCTCCTCACTGACTCTCCCTTCTCAGTCTTTTCACTTTGGCATTCTCTCCCTCTGTCTTTCCCATTGTTCTTCCTTCCATGCCTATTTTTGTTCTATGCTACTGAAAAAGGAAGTATGTGATTAATCTTTTAACCCAAAACTATGGATTTCCCTTTCATTCATTATTCTGGAGAAATTTTCAAATATTATAATCAGCTGGTAGACACAATATATTAAAATATATATCTAAAATACCATGATTATTCTACTAAAGATCATGCAGATTAAATCATTCTTCACTCACATGTTCCAGAAAAATGATAGAATTAAAAACAAATGTATTTACCTAATGAGACAGGTATGATCATTCTTGATTATCACACATGACAACTTAAAATTTTCTGTTACCTTAAATTTTGATATAGCATGTTAACTCTCATTAATTAGAATCCATTGTATATGAATAAGATTTTATTTAAAAACATACATTGACATTGTAAGTGGCTTGCTACAACTTAAATTTCTTCCAATTCTAAGTCAGGAGAGAGCTCAGTGGCTTAAGTGCCTGCCTGGCAAGAGCAAGATCCAGAGTTCAATCCCTGGTTCCCCCGGGGCCTGCTCTGCCCTCTGGGGTGTGTTGAGTTGGCAATTGAGACTGGGGTTAGTGCCACACGCCTGTAATCCCAGCACTTGGGAGGCTGTAAATAGGCAGATCACTACAAATCTGCTATAGTAGTGAGACCCTGAACACCCTGTAGACCCTTCCCTAAAATACAAAAAAAAAAATCTGGTACTGATGAAAAAAAAATTAATTTTATACTAATTAACTTTGATACTGTTAACTAATAATGTTTCAAGGATATTTTGATTCCAAAAAGGGCATGAGAAAATATAGGATAATATGTTCTAAGTGTTTGATATTGAAAACATATGACTAAGCAAAACAGATTGGACTATTCTCAACTAAAATATAAAATTTTATGACAGAGTTGGGAATTTAGACAGGAAAAAAGAAATAAATGCAACAGAAACAGAAACTATTAAACAGAAGACAAAAAACTTCAATATATTGGGCCTCCTTCTCAAACAAGACATTATTCTGGAATAATAGTCATAGACTAAAGCTGATTCATGACAAAATACTCAATAAAAATAATGAAATATGAAAATAAAGAAATTGGCTGGGCACTTAGCTCAACAACACAGAACCTGCCTGGCAAGCATGAGGTCATGAGTTCTATTCGTGGTATAAATAAATAAATAAATAAATAAATAAATAAATAAATAAATAATAAATAAAGTGACTTTTTTACTGAAGCTAAATGGAAATGATTATCTTTTAATCTTCATTTATTCACATTGTTTTCTTTTTTTAGACAGGCTCTTACTGTGTAGCTCAGGTTGCTCTGAACTCACTATGGCGCCCAGGCTAGCTTGGAATTCAGCAAACCTCCTACCTCAGCACCCTCACTGCTGAGATCATAGGCATGCACCACCATGCCAGGTTTATGTCCATGTTCCAAGGCCAAATTTCTAGTGAGAGAAAATGGTGATTATTACAATTGCACCAAGTTCTTCCTTAGTCAAACAAATATATTTTATTTTGTCCACCTTTTCTTGTTTTTATCATTCTTGAAAAACAACACTGGGAGAAATTTTAAACATCATGATTCTTAGAGATTTACAGTTTTCCTATAAATCTAATTTAATTTTCCAGTGGGAAAATATGTCTGCTATCCACTGGAGATTTTTGCTGTAAAGACATCAAAAACTGCAGTCAAACAATGTTTCTTTAATGCCTTTCTCATCTGCAGCTCAGTGATTTTCTTGATCCATTCTCTTCCAGTCCAGACTACAGAAAGCTTTGTTGTGGGTAAAATTATGCTTTTATCAATAGACACACTTGTCAAGAAATTTCTATGGGATTATGGAGAAGTAGAGATGAATTAGAAATGCATTGTACCTTCACTGAACAGTCATTGCTCTCACGGAAATATCCACAGTGAAAAAGAAATGTATTGGAGGTGAAAGTTATGTGCTTGTATCTTTGCTCCATTGCCTGACAGATATATGAATTTAAACAGTTTACTGATCATTTCTAAAATGGCATTTCTCACACTGTAGGTCAGATAAAGTACAGTTGCACAATGTTACTATTTTTGAAGGAAAAGTGTCCTTTACTATGCAATTTCATCATGCATCAAAACACCAAATTTCATCAATATCTGAATCAGTACAAATGACTATATTGAAAAATGTTATTGCCCATAAAATATGATTTTATATTACCTAGGTAAAGTAGGGCTACATGAATGCACATATACTTATAACTTCATAATTCAGTGTTTCAAATTACAAATATATTAATTTTACCTGAAAATAAGCTTTAGAAAATAAATTCTAGAACTATGTCTCTTGTTCATAAATGCAGTCTTTCACTGCATGATTAACCTGAAGAGTGAAAAGGAGATTACATGCCTCACGAACAACTATCTGAAGTACTTTTCATGACACAAGAGCCTCTCTCTGTATAAGCCGTATGAATTTTCTTATCCATTGCAGTTCTTTTACATTCTTAAAACAATCCTGGGTTTCAAAAGCTAAGTGTTCCCATTCTTCTATCGCTCCATTCACTAACTGGTTCTTAGAGGAAGGACTTACACGGCCTGCATTGTCAGATCTACCAGGGTGAGGCTAATCAAACCCAGAAAACTGAATTCTTGAGGCTAGATCTACAAAGGAGAGATACTGCAGTAATGATCACACACACATTTAAATTACAAAATGAAGTCTTTGTGCTGGGAAAATAGCTCAGCAGTCTAAAAGCCTGCTTGCAAGCCCAAGGACCCAGACCAGATACCCAGTACTGCATGCTGAGCCAGCCGTGGAACTCCAGGTGCACTGCAGCGGCCACAAAATCTGGGCATGGTGGCACACGCCTCTAATCCCAGTGCTTGGGAGGCTGAGACAGGAGGATCTCTATGAGTCCAAGCTGGGTAGCAAGACCCTGTACCAAATAAAACTAAGAATGAACAATGACAACAAAAATGAAATCTTCTAAAGAAAACAAAAATACTGGAATATATCTGACTTTATTTTCAGGCAGTGTCTTAGGGAAACATAAAAAAGTTACTGCATGTCCTTATAATAATACAACATTATATGAAAGTAAAACATACATCTTCTTTATTTTTGGAATATAAAAATTATATGTACCAATGGTCCTTTTTAATGATAAATATTCCTTACCTTTGGAGAAAATATTCTGAACTTTAAAAGTCAGAAATGTGGGCTGGCCAAATAGCTCAGCAGATTAAAGCACCTGCATGAAGGTGTAGGGGCCAGGGGTTCAATCCCTGGGCCTGCAGAGCTGGCCCTGCAACTGGGATGAGTTGAGACAGCAATTGAGCCTAGCATGGTGGCACGCACCTGTAATCTCACCTCTTAGGAGGCTGTAAGCAGGCGGATCACTATGAGTCTGATCTAGTAGTGAGAACCTGAATGCCCTGTAGGCCCTTCCATAAAATATAACAACAACAAAAAAGTGATAAATGTTTTACTTTTCATCATTCCATTCACAAATCCCATTGAACAATATACTTTATATTGTGACTGTAATAGTACAAATATAATACTGAATCAAAGGTGGAATAGCTTTAGTGTGTGATTTAATGTCTATGAAGCTTAGAGACATGCAGGCCTGTTGGTTGTTTGGAAGTCAGAGTGGTGGTGACCTTTGAGGGGGACTAGGAAAACGACAGTCTTCTTGGCTATAATACTGGCTGTAATGCTGAAGATGACTTCAGCATTACAGCCAGTATTTCTTCATTCAAAATATATTTTAATTTGTGATAACTGATCATTATGGATCCTTTTTATTTGTGTAAACTTCGGTAGGACTGTCATGGTTCATAGCCTAAATTTATAAACACAAATAGCTTCATAGTTAGACAGATGAGGTAATGGCCCTATAATTTTTGTATACATGATGTATACCTGAATTGCAGCACATTCCCACTGTATGAAATATACCTAAAAAGTGAAGGATATCACATTGTTGAAGGTACGACAATACATCACCCTAATTCCAAGGACTCGTAAGTTTTATGTATTTACTTTAGAGTCTACAGCGTCTCACTGCACAGGTCAGACTCATAGTGATTCTCCTGTTTTTAGAGTCCCAGGTGCTGGCTGGGGTTACAGGTGTGTACCACCATGAGCAGTCTCAATCAGCCTCTGAGCACCCAAGGGCTGGGCTGGGACAGCAAACCAGCGATGGAACTGCTGTCCCTGTGTCTGCCTAAGCTGGTTCCTTAATCAGCTGAGCTAACTGGCCAACCCTTCTATCTTAATTCTAATAGACACAAGTGGCAGATATATCACCATTACTGAAAATAAAGTTTAAGATTAAATCATTACTAGAAATTGAATGATACTTCATAAACACAAAGTCTTAGATCATCAGGAAACACAGTCACTTAAACTTGCATGTACCCAATAACATAGTACCAATATACTTTTATATATTTGGTACAAAAGACACACTAAAAATTTAAAAATACATATTCATATTGAAATCTTTTGACAGGTTCCTTTCAGTAAGCAGTGGATCAGATTTCTCCAATATGAGCATATTCATGTTGTCCTTTGGGACACAGACAACAGCAGAGAAGTAGCAAAGCAGAAACGTGGTTCACAACTTGATGGGTGAGGAGCTAATGAATAAGGCAGGTTCCAGGAGTGGAGAACATTTCCATTTTCACTGGTATCAAGGTGACCTTAATCTTAGAGCTGCATAGAACTGAATTCTAGCAACACTCATAACCTTCAAAGTTCAAGCTGATGCAGATCTGAGCCTCTAGCCCGCCATTCAGCCAACACTTTAATTTTTCCCCAGGGAAACTCTAAGCAGAGAATGCACTGAGCTATTTGCTTCCCAGACCAACATAACTGTGAGGTAATAACAGATGCTGCTTACTTAGGGTAAGTTGGACTAAGAAGAGCAAAATAGTACACTTGTTCTATAAGAAACCAGGTTCACTCACAATAAGTTTTAAAATATTGGGCCCATAAAGGAAATCTTAATGAATTCCAAAGAATTAAGTTCATGTCAAGAGTGCTACCTGATTTTAATTTGAATTTCTCAAATGACCAACACTATTCATCATTTTTTCATATATTTATTTACCATTTGTATTTCATATCTGAGAAGTATGTATTCATCTCAGATGCCCAGTTTTGGACTGGGTATTTAAATTGTATGTCCTGATTTTTTTTAGTTCCTTATATGTTCTACATAGAAGCTCTTTGTCTGAGGGCTAAGATTTTTTTCTCAATTTATGAGTTTTCTTTTCACTCTGTTAGTGAGATATTTTGATTTGCAAAAATCTTTTAATAGTGGTTTACTGAAGGGAGCAGTCAATGCTAACAATTTTTATTTTGACCAATTTTGCATTCTCATATCTGGTTATCTTAGCAACTACTTTGAAGACAACAATATGTGATATAATAACCATTGTAAGGGGACAGGGAGATGGCTCAGTGGAATAAGTGGTTGCCTGGCAAGCACACAGGCCTGAGTTCAATCCCTGGTTCTACCAATCAATGAAATGAAATGAAATGAAATGAAATGAAATGAAATGAAATGAAATGAAATGAAATGAAAAACAACCATTGCTGAATTCCTGTTATTTTGTGTTTTAAAATTCTGTATCATTTCTAATGTTTCATCTATTATTTTTATTCTCTTTAAAATAAATGTTATCTTGCTATAAAAATGAGCTTTGCATTGGTTACCAAATATAACTACAGCTACACTATATGCTTAAAAATGAAGAGATAGACCTTTAACCTGAGTCAAAGCAAAAAATTACAAAGAAACTTGGAAAACAGTTTTATTATGCAACTAGCAGGATATAGGCTACATACCATCAAAAGGAAAGTTAAAAGTCTTAAATGTTCTTTGAGGCTTCTAAAACTGCTACAACATAGGAAACAGAGGACTTCTATAAGAATATTGATGGGCACACACTGGAAAAATTATAGACAACTTAAATGTGTATTATCAATGTGATGCATAAGTAAATGGAAGTATATACACAATGCAACCTTCTTTCTTTCTTTCTGTTTCTTTCTTTTTTTAATGTCAGAATTGAACTCGAGACCTTGTACTTGCGAGGAAGGTGTTAAGCTGCTGAACCAGCCTCAGCTCTACACACTGTATTTTGATAGCATAAAGTTTGTCAATTGTGGTCCATGAATCTCTGAATATCCTGAGATACCCTCAAGTGGTCCACAAGCTCAAAACCATTTGTATAACCCACACACTTTATTTGTATTTTTAGCTGCATTGGTATTTTCTCTTTAAAGACAAAATATAACACTGGATAACACTTCTAGTACATTATTACAACTTAATGGCCTACAATTAGTGCTAGTAGCTTTTGTCATTATGCTCTTTTCTGCTACACACAGTGCCAGAAAAAAAGTAGAAATCCTTTTTGAGTGTCCCTGTTGAAACCATAAATATTTACTTCATTAAAATTTTAAAGTATGGTTCTCTGATAATTAGTATAACAGAACAGGAAACATATATTTAATCATCTTGTGCCCATCATATATAGGATTATTCAACAGCTTGGATCTTATCTTTTTGAAAAGTTTCTGTACTTCAAAGCAAATCTCCAACAGAGTAAAAAGAAAACCCACAAACAAGGAAAAAATATAGCTAAAGGTCCCTTCAACACAGACCTTCTATCTAGAACATATAAAGAATTTAAAAAACATCAATTCCCTCAAATTCAAAAACCCAATCCAAAAATGGTCATCTGAAGTGAATACACGTTTCTCAAAGAAAGAAGAACAAATGGCAAGTAAATACATGAAAAAATGGGCATCATCATTGGTCATTTCAGAAATGCAAATTGAAACAACACTGGGATTCCATCTCACCCAATGAAGAATGGCTAGCATCAAGAAGTCAGCCAATAACAAATGATGGAGGGCCTGTGGGGAAAAAAAAAAGAAAACCCTTCTCCATTGTTTGTAGGAGTGCACACTGCTACAACCCCTATGGAAATCAGTGTGGAAATTCCTTCAAAAGTTAGGATTGGAGATCTCATTCAAGCCAACTACTCCTCTCCTGTACATTTTCCAGAAGGACTGAAAACCTTATATCATAACAACATATGCACCCATGTTTATAGTAACACTATTTGTCATAGCTAAATCCTGGAAACAACCCAGATGCCAATCAACTGAAGAGTGGATAATGATGATGTGGTATTTTTACATAACAGAGTATTATTCAGCTTTAACACAGGATAAATTTGAGATTTTATTTAGTAAATGGATGCAACTAGAGACAATAATCATAAATGAAATAAGTCAGACACACATGTACAAACATTGTATTATCTCCTTGGTGTGAGAACTTGAAAGAGAAAGTGGAATCAGAAGGGTACATTAGATACTGGGAAAAGGGAATAAATTTATTCAAAAAGAAAGAATTACTGAATTGATGAGAAGGATAGTAGAGAGGGTGGGGGAAAAGGATTTATTTAGGTATGTAAGCAGGATGGTTTGGACAAGAGTACTGTGCATTTTTGCTGGCCTATGGAAAGAAACAGATAATGTTTAATTTTCCTCATCTCCTTATGTTTATCATTTGTAGTTTTCTACAAATAAGAAATTTTTAAAAATCTTATAGACTTCTTTATTTTTTCTTTCTTCTTCCAATTTTTCATGTGTATATCTGGTAATATGAATAACTGTTTGGAAGACAACACTATGTTATGACAAATACTGTGAAAATCACATTACTTTGCTAAGTGAGATTTCGGTATCACTTTTAATTTTTTCTGCTCTAATACTATTTTGTACTCTCTTTAAAAATATGACTATCATCTTAAGCAGAAACAACTAGAGCATTGTTTGGGTTGTATCTGAACTATACCAGTTTTCATGGACTACCTTTATTAACTAACTCAAGGACTGACAATATAGCTTTGAACTCTCCTTAACTCTAATAGGTAAAGTGACAATGGCACTAACATGAATTTTGTTTTATTTTAGGCTAACAGGATTCCACCTGCCACCACCAGTGACCAGCACCAAGTCTGTATTCTCCCTGCGTTTGACCAGTGACTTTGCAGTTAGTGCTCATGGGTTTAAAGTGTACTATGAAGGTAAGTGATGTGGATACACTCAGAACCATGTCCCTATTTAGTATAATCAAATCAGAATTCACCAAAAATGTCACGGATAGAAGAATCAACATGAAGAAAGAAAGATTCATCTCCCTATGTTATATTTTGGCACCAGTTTCCCTTTCTTATTTATTAGTTAGGTATCATAACGTGCTAAAGATGGTGGGCTTTACAAGGTTCATAGTCGCTGTACCTAGAGAAAGGAAAATCCATTCCTCAACATTTCTTTAGAAATGAGACCAAGAATTCGTAGGAATAACAGAAAGAATTGAAATGTGAAAGTAAAAAGAGTTTACACTTGTTTAGGAATGTGATATCTGCAGTCTAGATGCTTTTTTGCCTCTCCATAAGAGAAGGAAGGAAGGAAGGAAGGAAAGAAGGAAAGGAAGAAAGAAAGAAAGAAAGAAAGAAAGAAAGAAAGAAAGAAAGAAAGAAAGAAAGAAAGAAAGAAAGAAAGACCCACTAAAATAAAATGGTTATCTCTCTTTGAAATTTGTCACAGGCTGGTGAAATAGCACAGCACCACAAGTGCCTGCCTGGCAAGCACAAGGTCATGAATTTGATTCCAGGAGCCCACCCCCCAAAGAAAACAGAGTCAAGAGGAGAAAATATAAAGAGGAATACTGTGTTCCTGCAAAAGTCTGTTCAGTAGCACAGATTTCCAATTGTTTAGCCACCAAATGGAAAATTAACAAGCTCACAAAACTGAAATTTAGTTTTTGTTTCTTGAAATTTAGTACAAATTTATCTGGCATTAAAACTTGAACAGATTGGTGGCTGTTAATGATCCTTGTTTATGTCATTTAGTGTGAGGATTTATAAGTTTTACTATTTTTTATTGGGGTGTTTTAGATATGGATAGTGATGATATTCATGATAGGGAATTTGGATAGATCTTGATTCTTTGTTTCCCCCAGCTCTTCCTCTTTTCAATCTCTCTTCCACCCTTTATTTGTGAAAGCTTTGTTTCTGTTTATTCCTTTGATTCTTTTGTTTTTCTTTTTGCTTTGAAATAATGATTCATATCTGAATGGTATCCAGGTTCTGCGGGTTGTATTAAAAGGCATACTTTATATGGTTCCTTTTATGACATGTGAATAATCCACATTTCCTTTTTCCCCATTAATAGCAAAAGATAATATATTCCTGAAAATTGTGGATAGGAATTATAGGTTTTTAAGTTTTGTTTGTATTGTTTAATAATACAAGTTCCATTGAATAATACAAACACCCTCTCTTAATATTAGCATCATATTAGGTTTGAATGCATCTCTCTAGGATTGTAATGTCAAAATCCATTCCACCAGGTCCAGTACTGTCATAGAGATACAAATTTAGTAGTAGCCGTAGTTGGTCCCTTTTCTTTCATTCACTTTTTACAAGGGACCCAGAATTTTCACCTGCTAGGGAAGCAATCAAACAATGAGCTGGGTCTCTAGCCCATAGGTGATTACTTTCTAAAGTAGAAATAATCATATATAAAATAGAAACACAATATAAATTTTGATATTGTGCATAATGGGTACAGTAAAAAACTAAACACTATTTAATCTAATGTTGTCTACTGTTCTTAGTAGAAATAAATATTTTCTTCATTTTTGATTATTAAATACTACCATACACAGAAATTTGGAACATTATTTTCTATATAAGGTATTTCTGAACAGACTTTTGTCTAAGGAGAAGGATAAAATCAGACTTCCTTCCTTCCATTGTGATTGTAATGATCATTATTTTTCAAAGATGTTTTTACAGAATGAGAATTTTTTCAACTTAATTTATGTATATTCATTAGGCCAACTACAAAGTTTGAGTGTAGTTTTGGTAATGCTGAAAAGCTTAGTAGTGCAATGTTTCTCACTATGCACCCCTTAATTAAAAACTTGTATTCTACTCACCAAAACATACAGATATTTTACATTAGTTTATTCTTTTATAAAAATATAATAACATAGAAAATATAGTGGCTTAGGGAATGAATTATTTCAGTGTCTGATCTGATGTCCTATCTTCAAATGTGTTATACAAGACCTCAGTAGTACTGAGGGTTGGATTTTCCCTCACGGCAAAGAACTATCAGATATAGATTTGCAACAAGCACCTTTTAAAATGTGTGCTAGATTCCCATTGCTGGGATAATAGCAAAGTAAATATCACACGCTTTTAAGTAACACAAAATGTGTTATCCTACAGTCCTGTAAGCAAAGCGTCCTACCTGTTGTCCCTGATGGATTCTCTGCTCTAGGTGACAAAGTTGAAATAACAGTGTCATTGCACTGAATTCCTCTCAAAAACCTCTGGGAGTAAGTCTGTGTCCGAGTTACTCTGGTGCCTGGTGAGCTGTGTTCATCAGGGGTGGAGAACGGAGAGCCTCGCTTCCCTGTGTCCTTCTGCTGGAGGGCGTCCATAGTGCACGCAGGTCTCCCTCCTTGTTCCATGGGCCACTGACCTCAGAGCCAGCAGAGGATCCCCTGAGGTCTGAGGAGATGTAATCTCTGTGGGTTTCCCTGAAGATGTGTCTGTCTGCAGCCTTTTCCTGCATCTGTCTCTGATTTCAAGTGGGGGAGACTCTAGGGACGCATGGGCCCTTGCTAGTGGAGGTACAGCTAAGTAAGAAAGATTAGTCTTGCGCTCTTCAACTCAATTACTCCTTCAGAGTCCCTTTGGTCACATGTCGTAACATATGCACAGGTTCCACAGATGGAATAGGTGGGGAGGGGGGAGAACAGGTGGGCTACGTCATATGCAAATCACCACGAATTTCAGCAGGAGTAAAGGAACACCTGAATATACAGTGCTTTTGAGGCCAAAGAATATACAAGTCTTAACCTGGAATTTAATAAACAACCCCTGCACACACATTGGTGCACATGAGTGCACATGCACATGTCTGTGTACACACATACTCACATACATTATATCTCTATATTAAAAAAATTAAACTATTATTTATTTATTTATTTATTTATTTATTTATTTATTTATTTATTTGGTGCAGGACCTCCCTATGCAACTCAGTCATAGTGGTCCTAATGTCTTGGCCTCACTAGTTCTGGGATTACAGGTATGCCACCATGCCCAGTTTTCCATTGCCAGGTGGGTTGGGGCCCAGGACAGGACTTACATGGCCTGAGGTACCAGGGATTAAACCTAGTCTTTGCGCTCGCCAGGCTACCACTCAGAGTACTGAGCTGTCTCCCCAACTCTGTACCTGTACATTCTTAATCCAATCTTTGCTTTCCTAATTAATTAGACTACATCTCTGGGCCCTACCTGCAGTGTAGTAAAATTGATGTACTGTACATCTTTGAAAGTTTAAACCTCTATAGTCTAGCAATGTTTTCATGATAATCTTGATGGTTGACTCTCATATTTTTCAGTTAATTACCCTCAATATATTTATTTGTTAATGACAATCTTCACCCTGTAAACTTACTGAGTGTTTGTCTCTAGGTATTAGAATGTAAGAGATCTCTGTGTAATCATGATTCTAAGTATTGGTTTGTGCTTCTCAAATTCCCAATACTAGACAGCATGTGTCATATTCATCTGAAGAACATATTAAAACACCACTGTCTTGGTCCAAGTGGTATATTCTCAGTAAAATCCTTCAGTAGAGCCATGCAACATGCATTATAATAGGAAGCCTATTGCTTTTATACCTACTTAGTCATATACTCTACATATCTTTTTATTTCTGAAAGAAACTAAACCAAACAAACCAAACTTTTACACAATTTAGGTGTCTAAACTATGTGGTTAATCAGTATTACTCTAAAAACACGTTGAAGAAGATAGTTAAATGTTGGTTTTCTCATTGAAAATTTCAAGGTAGCAGGCTGGGGAGATAACTCAATGACTTGAGTGCCTTCCTGACAAACACAAGGTCTTGAGTTCAATCTCTAGTATGAAAAAAAATAAAATGGAGGTAACAATGCTTCCTACTTTCTATGTCCTTCTGCTAATGATTAATGGCTTAAAATGATATTTCCAATATGTTTCTTTAGCAATTACTATTAGGTGTATGGTCATTGAGATAAACATACAACAGTGTCATTAAAGTAGTCCAACATAATTGTCATGCAGCTTTTGTTTCCAAGACAGTTTTGCATACTGCAGACTTGCAAGGGACAAGATAGAGAAAGAAAACCTATTTTTAAGTGTTTACTGCTAGCACATTCAGACCGTAGTGAACAGCCAATGTATAATCTCGTTACAAAGGAATGCATGTCTACAATACAAACTAATGACATTTCATGTTGGATCAAAATCAGTTTGCTTACATGTTTTTCAATGTTTCTTCATCATTTCCAAATTTCATGGAGCACCAGAGTAAATAGCTCATCAAGGCACATTATTCCATGGGCAAGATTTTAAGTTGTATACTTCTTGCTTTTGCTATAGAACAAATGGTCATTGTTTTTCATTACTTTACTATGTTGTTCAATATACAATAAATTTATCTTGTTCAGGAGTTATTTCATATTAAATTCTATATAATACCATTTAATATTCCCTGGCAAGCACAAGGACCTGAGTTCCATCCGCGGTTCTGCCAAAATAATAATAATAATAATAATAATAATAATAATAATAATAATAATAAATAATAATAATACCCATTAGTAGAAAATATCGATAATTCAGCAACTCTGCATGCTTAGGTTCATTCTAGATATTTGAAATTTTCTTTTCTTTCTGTATTTAGGACATGATCTAAAATCATCTCAGTGCACCCCAGGGGCTGGGCTGGCATAGCATGCCAATGGTTGGACTCTGGCCACTGCACCCTGCCAAAGCAGGTGTTTTAGTCCACTGAGCTATCAGACCATCCCTGACATTTTCAATATTGAAATATATTGTGATTTTTAAAAATAAAAACTCCTTACAATCTATTGAGAAGTGCCGAACTCTTTTCACTCATTTGATGCTGTAAACAATCTATTCAATAATTCTATCAAAACTTTAAGATTCATTTTAATGCCTAGGTTTTGAGTACTGTTTGACATAGAATGATTTTAATGTGTTATTCAACTCTCAAATTTTGCTAACCATTTAGATGGGAAAAATTATTCAGCTGAACTGTAGAAGCTTTATGGTGTTTCTTGGGAAACTGTTTCCTCTCATTAGCTATGTCTAAAGCTCCAACTCCAAGTGCAAAATAACATTGAACATAAATTGCAATATAACAGGCCAGGAAGTCATCTTGGGCATCAGAAAACACTACATATGAGAAACAAGAGTCAGCATAGGGTATTTTTAAAGTGTGCACTGAGAGTATTAGTTGGCGTTCATTTCATTTGATCTAATTAGTTTCTTTGCTTGTTTGTTTGTTGATTGGTACTGGGAGCCTATCTCCGGGCCTCGCATATGCCAGGCTGGCACCACACCCCTCAGCTACATCCCAAATTTTGATCTAGTTGTTAATAAAAGTGCTGTATTAAAACATCTAGAATTCAATCCCTGGTATCACATGCCACGCTAGGCCAGCTTACCAAATAAATTAATAATTAATTAATTTTTAAAATTATAAATAAAATACCTAAGATTAGTCAAAGAAAACTAATTTCAATAAATGATGCATATAAGCAACAAAATGATTTAAAATGTATAAGTGGAATAAAAGCAATTGCATATATATTATATAGACCAAGATGCTGACTGATATCTATGCTTTCCATGAAATAGATGTGAACTGTAAAAGTCTTAAAATTTTTATTGAACTATTAACTTTAAAAGACACTAAAAATAATTAAAGAAGGGCTAGTGAGATAGCTCAGCAAAATAAAGCACCTGTTTACACCGGTGCAGCAATTGAGGTTTGATCCCCAGCACGCCCTACCGATCCCACTCTTGTGGCATGCTGAGATGGAGATTGAGACTGGGCATGGTGGTGCATGCCTATAATCCCAGCATATGGGAGGCCAAACACAGGAGGATCACTACAAGTCTCATCAGTGTAATATGATGCCATAGACCCTGAACTAAAATACGTAAAAAAGAAAATAACTAAAGAATGTTATATATGTGTTTAAAACCCACTATGTTCTGTGTTTATTTATTATAATTTTATATTTAATTGTAATAAAAGAATTAAAATTCATAAAACAGCTTTTTCATTAAATTCTCAAAGTGTAATTACTCCAATCTTTCAAACAGATCTCTGTTCATTCCTCATTTAAAACCATGTATAAAATATATATGAACTTTTAATTGAATCTAATTTCATCCAAAGTCAGGAATGTCCTCTTGACTTGCTATTTCTATCTGTATCCTACATATATTTCTCTGAATGCCACACGATTCTTACAGTTCTACTCCAATATATTTATCTCCAGTGCATAAATAACTGAGGAATATAAACCAGTCTACGATTCTCATACAAAAATATTGTTTTTAAAATTATTGTTTCCTATGTTATCCCATTCACTTTAAAACTAGGGAGGGTAAAATCTTGTTTCTTTAATATTGCTGCAGTTTATGAGGTTTTCACCATTTGTGGGAAACATTTTTATCTTGATCATGTTAAGGTCAAAAGTATATTTTAAAATGCATGGAATATTTTTCTAGTTAACATCTAGCGACCTGTATCTTGAGTTTCTCTTATTATTATTTGTCATATATTTAAAACTCTTGTTGCCAATTCCCAAAGTTGATTTATAGACCTTTGACTTTGTATTTTATAGTTAATAAAAACAACTAAGGAAAAAATTGGTGTGTGCAACAGTAGGATTGTAATTAGGAAACATTTGCTGTAAGTTGTATTGTTATATAGCTATCGAGTTTTCCTCAGTTTGTTCTGTAGAACAAATGATGAGAAATTATTTAATATCTTTTTATATCTAGTGAACAATGTAAATATATTCTAATTTTCTGATACAAATTACTGTGTGACAGGAACACTCGATACATCTTTCTTTCAAATATGTACATTACTTTGGTGAAAGAGCATATAAGAATATATAATGGGCACATTTACTATCCGGGGAATCATTTATTGTCGAAATAAAGCAATGCAAGTCAAGTACATTGTGGAACACATTTATATATATATAGACTATCATCATATATTACATGATTTCTGTTATATATCACTAAGTAAGATATAGGTGTTGAATACAACACTAATATATATATATTATTAATATATATATCATACATAAAACTAATATATATATATATTATATATAACATTGATGTAACACATATAAAACATTTGAGTTGTTTTCTTGTTCTAATCAAAATTCCCTTATATGGTTTTATTAACCCTAGAAAAATATATGAAACTGTGATGATCAACAATTTTAAAAAGCACTG
>PVKA01015698.1:21137-43361 GCA_004027165.1 Ctenomys sociabilis | reverse complement strand
ATTGTGTCCATAAACACTTAGAGTAAACAAGTGGAGTTGGAGAGCCATTTACACTCAGCACTATAATTCCCAAGTTGGTGATAATACAGTAGAGTAATTCTAAACTATGTATTCCTTTCTCATTGGGTTTATCATTTCCTGAAATCTCAGTGGTTTTTGCTCCTGGAGCTGGCTTTCTGTCGTGGAAAACAAGATTTGTTTTAAAAAAAAAAAAAAAGGAAAAGGAAAACAGGGTTTGTATATATGTGTACACTGGAGTTAGATGATTCCCCCAAAGATGCAGGTTTGTCCAGAGAGGGGTCAGCCAGAGTGGATGGAACACAGTGCTAAGACGGTAAACATAAAGTGGTGAAGTTAGACTGGTTCTTATTTATTTATATACATACACAGTACCTCTATTATGGTAGAACTAGCGATGGAATGTAGGACTTTATTCTTGCAAAGCAAACGCTACATCCCCAGTGCTGGTTACTTAAGTATAAATCCAAATACAGACCTGTAGCATGTCTGCTGGAGAAACCATCCCACCTCTCCTGTCCATTACAGATGATCTCAAGAGATGGTTTGTTTATGTTCATGGGTCTCTCAATGCCTAAAACACTCATGGAGATAAAAAGGCTTAGCATGTGGTGGGTAAAAAATTTTGAAGAAAACTGTCAGGATATCTGCCAGAACCAAAAGGCTGCAAGTTGGTAGGGAGAAGAAATTTGTTATGGTGGAGGTCTTGTTTCTTCCTGAGAATTTGGTAGAGGTGTGTTTTAGAATCTAAGGGACTGGAGGAATCAAGCTTCAAGTACACTGCTTAACTAGGTGCTTTTCTATGCGAAGGTTTTTTCACTGGAAAACAATGTATTATGATATTGGATTTAACTTATATTATTAGACTCCTAAGTACACTCTGGTTACCATCTGAATCATCCTCAGTGCTGAGATCCCTAAGGTATCCTTCCGCCCAGTGCAGGGTGAGGTGCTCAAGGTCCTCCTCTGAGACCAGACCGCACACTGGGGCCTTGTCTCTCGCTCATCTCTCTCCTCACATCACATTGCCTTCTGAGTTGTCCCTCCACAAGGAGCTGTAGGGAATTCTTACACCCTACAGTTCCCTAGGAGTTTGTTCCTTTTTGTCTCAGGAGTCTAAACATTGGATTCTCTTCAGTTTTTGTTAATACATTACTGAATTGTTATTTTAGTTTTGCAGTGGACAAACATTTAGGAGCCAGTGATTCAAACCATTAAGACTAAGTCTCCTCATTCAGTATAGAGCCTGTTCTTGACAGAAAATGGACGCAAAGCAGTATTTTCTGAATTCTCTTCTTTGATCATCTGTGAATGTAATACATACTTTTCAACTGATAATATCCCGTTAGGGTCATCATGAGTTGAAGATACTATATGTCAGAACTTCATTGAATACACTTCATCTCCTAAATATCCTCACTGGAGCTGTTGCACTGTCTACCAGGAGTATAGGATCATATCACAAATCACTATCCTGGGAAGAAATCCAAATCCCAGATTCAAAGTATAGTTTCTGGTGAATGCATAGTGCTTTTGCATCATGGTGAAGTTGAAAAACAGCAAGTCAAACTGTGTAAGTTGGGAGCTGTCTGTGTTTTTAGTTTGTTTTCACATGTCTCTCTGACCTGCTCAACTTCCTATTTCAGCTTGAAGGCCCCTATATAGGTCTCCTTTCCTGAGGCCTCTGGCTTCTGGTTGAGCCTCAGGTTAACTCTCCTAAATACACTGAGCTTCTCAGGCTTTGAGGAGGCCTAGCCCAGCACTGCTGCAGCTTTACTTAACCTTCTGTCTTCTGGCTAGGTGGTGTGTGACACAGATACTTTTGAAAACAACCTTGCAACTTATTGCAGGCTATCATTTAAATAAAACCTAAAAGTTTTTAAATGAGGGACATTTAAACCATAGTTTCACTAGGTGACTGTGGGCTTCCTTGTTAGCTTGTTTACAAGCATAGAAACAAACCAGCACAATACCTCATTATAGGTTTGAAATGAAGGTGAAAGGATTCATCTAGGGATGGGGAAGAGGTTAGAGCCCTGTGGGAGGCTGGTTTTCCTTTGCTGGGCACCATGGATTTCCCATTTTATTTGTTCCTGTCCTGAACATAGGTGGATAAAACTTAAAAGACATAATACTGTGGACTATGTTTTTGGATCTTAAATCATGCTGCCTATCTAATCTATGAAAGAAGTCTATTTTTTCACTTGTCTTAATTAACATTAATGAAGAACTTAGGAGGAAACCATATAGTGAATGTATTGAATGACTTTTTTTTTCATGTAACTATTGAAATGAAGTGGATTTGATCATTTGGTAATCTTCAAAGGAATCAGTGGCTTTGGCAGAGGTTCTTGTCTTGTCAAAATGTTGTGGTTGTACTGTGTACAGGTTGCCCCTGTTAAATTATGAATGGGCTGCTCTAGGGCCACTGACACAAGCATTGATACCCTTGGCCACAACAGTGACTTGTTTTCTATTCCATGCATTGTTATCAGGAGGGCAGGGATCCCCAAGGAGCCTTGTGTGTCCTGTGCCCCTGTGTGGAATAAACTTATTTGGCCTATGATGTAGCTCTTATAAAACCAGTTAGAAATGCTACCCAAACATTATTTATAGCTGTTAAATTTGTCATTGTATGTGTATATGTGTTGCCATGAAAGGAATTGTGAGAGAGCCATAAATGCCCAGTATATCCACTCTCAACTTCTCAAATTTTCTTGTTAGAGTAATTTCCTTCCCGTAACACTTGTGAAATCAGCACAGTATCCAGCCCTAACTCTGTGGCCCATTCCCAGAAGTCCTGGGGTGACACTGAATTTAGAATCTACCAATGGTGTGGCTCGTAAAAGCAGGCACTTGTTAAATCTATTTGTTTTTATTATAGACATCGATCTGCCAGTCACAATAATGCATTTATGGACATTTTTCTGCAAGCACAGCACTGGTGGCAGTTTTTACTGACAAATTGAGTCATATGGATAGTAGTTTAGAAAACTCTTACCTTATTGACAGATTAGGCAATTCCAACACTGGATTATTTCAGAGATACCTAGATGATTGAAAAGGGAATGAATCTCAGGGTCATATAGGATATGAATTTTTAATTGTGGAAATGTTAATAAATGGTAGTTATTCCTCATTTGTTTTTCAACTTTAGCTATGTGTTGTCAATCAAAAGTTCTACAAGTGGGGGCCCAACACTGTTACCTTCAGGTTTGGCTGTTGCTCCTTTATAAGAACCACCCTGAACTAAGCCTCCACAGTGCTCACAAGCCAGCCCCTTGGGTGTGCTGCGCTCCTTGAGGTAGAGAATTCACTGGGAACACTAGGGCAGTGTTTTTACAAAGATAGTCTGAACCTGATGGCATCAGAATTATGGAGCTTTTACAAAGATACACTGTAGGGCCTCTTGTTGGGGGGGCCCTATAGCATCAGAAGTTGGGAACGTATGGCTTTGCAGGATCCCCAGGAGAGTTTGGCATGTCCTAATACTTGAGTACCTCCAGGAGTCCTTAGGATTACTTGGAAAGGAGAGCTTTCCAGCCCAGAAAAATTCCAAGTTCTCTTTCCAGCTGGATCCACTTGTAGCCAGCATTGTTCTAAGCTGCCTGTGCATATGGATCTGTGTATGGTTTTGTAACTCCTTAGAGACATGTGAATCTCTTCAAAATATAAACCCAACATGTTATCATAGCATTATAGTTTTCGGTTTTGTGGTTATGACAAAAGATGCAGATGTTACCAAAACTTTGGCATCAGTTTTACAAACAAATGTGAAGCGTGGATAGCCGTAGTGTTTCTCCTCTTTGTCCTTTTGGCTGGATGGTGTTCCTTTTTTATCCTTCTGAGTAGATGTATTTTCATGTCTCAGGTGAGCTTTAACGGTTGAATACACAACTGAATATATTTTTGTGGAACTAAGTGGGATTTTTTTCATAGCACATGCTGGAATTGTGGGTAAGAAGAAAAATGGATGTGGTTCTGATGGTGACAGTTACTAGCTCGGTGACTGGAGGCAGTTTTTATCTACCCCTTACCCCAGATGCCTCATCATCGATTGGATGGAGATGATCAGCTTATTCTTGTCTACCTGAGTAAGTAGAAGTGTGTGAAATAATAAGTGAATATTTTTAAAATCAAAAGCACTACATGGAGAAAATATCTCACAGAAAGATAAAACTAGAAGAGGGTGATGAATCATTCAGAATCCTTATTTTCCTCCAGTCTAATCAGCATGCTCATTTCCCTCTAGCCCAATAAGTATCTTTTTCTCCTTCTGGTTCCATCACAGTCTTTGCTTCCCTTTAGTCCAGACACAACGTTCCTTCCATTCTTGTTTCCCTCAGTCAGCATCCTTGTTTTCTTCCAGTCCAGCTGGCATCCTTGCTTTACAGATTCCCATCCTTGCTTTACAGCTCTCATAGAGGTGGTGGGACACTGGTTACCAATGCTACCCTGGAGACAAGATTTTATTAGTTCATACCTGGCTCCACTGGTTGTTATCTAGGACCTTTTGTGAAGTTACTCAAGTTCACAAGGGTTTCTTCAAGGTAGGTCTAGGTGACCCCCCAAAGCCCTCAGGATTTATTTGGAGGTGGCTGAATCTAGACTGTGTGATTGATATGTAGTATAATGGTGGGATTAAGGGTACTGGGATTAAGGGTGGGTGATTGCTGCATTGGTCCACTGATTGCATTGGCACTTCCCTAATCCCAGTAGACTGGATACAATATAAGTGGAAGAAAGAAGTTTGTCTCTCATTCATTGCTTTTATTCTCTTCCATCACTATGAACTGTTTCCCCACTGCCATGTGCCAGGAGATTATAGAGTGAAACCTCTATGAACTGGGAGCTAAATAAACTTTCTCCCCCTTTCTTTGGGTTTCAGGTATTTTGTCTTGTCAGTGAGAAGAATAATGAAGTCATTAAGGCTGGTGAGATGTGAAATTATTAGATTGAGGGATCATACTAGGCCCAGCACTGGTGAGACCAGAGTAATAATAATAGTTGGTATTTGTTAATGCTTCATCACAAAAACTCTTCTTTTTTTTTTTTTTTTGGTGGAACTGGGGATTGAACTCAGGCTCTTGCGCTTGCCAGGGAAGTGCTTATTCTACTGAGCCATCTCCTTGGCCCCACAAAACTCTTCTTGGTGGAGTCAGAACAAGAGAATGTCAGACATGTCATTCTACCTTCAGTGTATTTAGAGCATGTGTAGCTCTGTACTAATTTAGCATGTTTCTAAACTTCCTTTGGACTGTAAGCAGGTAGTTTGCTTTGCCATTTTTAGGGGAGACAATGACTATTGCTGAAGTGCCTGGTTGCATTGTTGTCCAACTCACGTGACCAAATTCAGAAAGTTCAGGTGTGTGTCATGATGGTATGTTTGTGTTTTGCAGCCTAGAACAGCAAGTGGGGTTCCTGTGTGTTCCTAGTGGCACCTGCTATCTCAGACAGCTCCTGTGTAGGAGGCATGAAACTGCTAGTCTGTTAAGTTGAAGAACTGGGAGAACTAGATACAGGATCTAACATAGTGATAATGGCTGTGCTACCAGCATAGGACTACGTTTTCTCATAGCACAGTAGCAAGGGACAACTCTGGCCCCTTGGTAAAGCTTTGTCCAAAAAAAAGTCAATGATGTGAAGAAGTGTGTGTGTGTGTGTGTGTGTGTGTGTGTGTGTGTGTGTGTGTGAAAATTGGCTTTATTTGGGGTTATCTCTTTACCCTCACATAATGGTTCAATTCATCCACCCTGGAAGTCTTAATGGAGTGCTCACTGCTGAATTTAAACCATCTTAATAAATCTTCAGGGTTGTGTGGTGATGTTACATACTTATTGTGTCTGTGCTGAATGTGAAGGAACTGGGTTTTGGAGAGTGTGAGTAACTTGGCATGAAGTGCAGGAAGTAGGGAAGAATTCTTCCCTACCCAAATTTGTTTTAGAAACACACGTAGCCTTTATGCCATTGTGCCACATTGCCTTTGCAGTGGTGGGCCTGAGAGGACTTTAGAAGCTCTTTTAGGTGTAAGGAAGGTTACAAATACATGTGTATAGTTAAGGTTTTCTATCATCACCAAGATTTGATGACCAAGTCAATGATAAGTCACCAAGCAATGTCCTTAGCATTGTGGGAAAAAGAACATCCAAGTCTTCTGCCATTACTCAAGATCCCCCAAAGAAGTACAGAAGCATCTAAATGCTGTGCAGAGTTAGTAATAATGAAATCCTGCCTGCTGCGTTCATTATTAATGCTCACCCTACATCCCATTTAAGGGTTGAAGATCAGTGTTATGGGTACAGGAAGGAGGAGAGCATCTGTAGTGCCACCCATGTCCCAGGAATTATTCATCTGTCTTACCACATTACTGTGGGCCAGGGATCCTCATTTGATTCCCATCAAAGCAATTGATGAGAATTCTCCAGTTCCTCAACTGGCAGAGACATGAGACATTCTGGGCAGAGCAGGACAAATGCAGACTATTGGGTGCCTTTAGGGACTGGTCAGTGAATGACTGGGTTTGAATAATGTGCATGGGTGGCTGAGGTAGTAAGGGGGCAACTCCTGGAAATCGCAGCTGCAGTGCTCTGGAGTCTTTACTCTCGTTCTTTCCGAGTGGAGATACTAGCTTATCAGAGTTTTCCATCGAAGGCTACTTTGGCTAGTATGTGTGCCTAATGAGGAAAAGATGGGTGGTAGCAGGCCTGACAGTGAGGAAAGACAGCACAGTAGGTATCACTGAGGCTGGTATTGCAGGATTACTGACCTATCGTTGAGTGTGGTTAAAAGGTGACATTTAGAGTCATTTTGCTTATTGAGAAAGAAGAAAATGTTTAGTGTCTATGTCTCTTTTTATGCACACATTTTTAAAGCACCTAAGAACATTTTGGCTCTGGAACGATAATCAGCCCCTCTGCCTTGGCTGGTGTTTGGCTTGTGAGGTGGGAGATTGCCTTGTTTTAACTGTTCATTCAGGCAGAAATGTCAGCAGGGAGGAAGGAGGCTCATTAACAGGCACCCTCTACTCCCAGCCTGCACTCCATAGGGGGCAACCTGTACTTTCTGCAGGTAGCAGTGAAATCTTTAAAATAAAATTGGCAGGCTTTAGGTGTACATTCACATCAGAATGCAAATTAAAAATAAAGTGTGTACTTAGTCCCCTTAGATTACGATGGTGGAATTTCTTAGCCAGATGGTTGCTTGAGCATGTACCCATGGGGCTTCCCTGGTGGTTTCTAGGGCAGCAGACCTTCTCCAAGGGCTACCAGGGTTTGAATTTCTTCTGGGCCATGGGCTAAGATTTAATCTCCTTTCTATTGCTGGGTGATTTATAAGGAAAGAGATTTCTTTTGCCTTGTAGTTCTGGAGCTGGTAAGTCCAAGAGGTCTAAAGCTGAAAGGTGGACAGTCGCACAAAGATCTCAGGAAAGGAACAGCAGCTGTGGAGTCCCTGCTGATCACAGGTGGCTATGCTGGAAGGAGAGATAGGACAGAATAAGTTCTAGGCAGGAGTTCAGGCCAGTAGGTGCTGCAGGTCTCAAAGCCAGAGACTGGACAAGATCCATGGAAATGGAACTTCTAAGTTTCAGCACCCTGAGATTGTCATCTAGTTAAAATAATGCTACCAGGTAAAGGCCATGTATCTGTTGGATGACAGGCAATCAAATGAGAAAGCATCTCACATCCTTAGTGTAGTGTATGACAGGAGTTGTGTATGATAGGATAGTGTCTGGTTGCTCTTATTGGTAAGGCTTTTAGCACTCAAGGGGAAGTTTCTAGAATAAGGGAAAAAAAAATGATATATATCCAAAAGTTGTTGAAGTTAGCCAGCTATCCCAAAAAAGACCCATGTGTACTATTCGTTATTGTGCAGAAAAAATGGTTTCTGTCACTGCTTTGTTATCTTCAGATTAAGCTGTCCAGTCAGATAGATACAGAGTTTTGTGTTGATGTTTTTGCTGATTAACATGTACTCTGTGCCTCCTCCATTCCATCAGTTCCTGGGCCACATGGGACTCTAAGGGGTGGTCCAGTACCTGTGGCTTAAAGTAGGGAGGCCAGGTGAGTTTGCTCCTATGATTCTATTTCTGACATTTGTTGCCAGAGCTGTTACCTTGAATGAATGTGCAGGCTCAAAAGTTACGTTAATGTTCCTAAAGTTCAAGGTCATGTACCCTGTATATAGATTTCTGTCTGTCAAAAGGACAGGCTCTGGGAGACAGTGCATTCCTTCTGTGGTGGGGACCAGCTCTTTGTGTAGATGTGACAATTTTCATTGCTAAGCAGGAAAAGTCCTAGGTAAATGAGGGAAGTTGGTTACCCTGAAGCTGTCACTCTAGGTTATAGCTAGTGTTGTGCCACTGGCTTGAGTTCCCACGGCCAGCTGGAGTCAGGATCAGTCGTTTTTTGTTTTTGTTTTTGTTTTTTTTTGCACAAAGCATGAACTTTAAAGCCTTACTGTTGGCTTGTTTGAAAGAATATTTTTGCCATGAGAATTATTAGAACATTTCAGAGAGCCTCTGTGACTCTCTTTTAGGCTGATAACTTTTGCTGTCCTTGTGGTGTTTTCTGGGTTTTCACTCCAGAAAACCCCCAATAATCACAGTCCTTATTTGTTCAGATGTTTTCCTGTCTCCTGTATGGAAATCTCTTGCCATGACTCCCTTCTTCCAGTCTAGCTTGCTTTTCCTACTAACCATTAAAGGTTGTGACAGTGAAAGCAGGGTAGATTCTTGGGAAGTAGATACTTAGGTGTTGGCCAGAAGGAAGTATCCCGTGTGTGTGATGTGCTTTGGTGGAAGATAGGCATTGAGCACGTCCCAATGGCTTGTGCTAAAGCAGCTCCCTGGCCAGTTTTATTGGTTGGTATTTATTACACCCTGACATTGATTTGGCATGATTTTGGTATCTGGGACACAGTCTCAAGCTGTTGGGACTGACCTGGTAAGGAGGTTCAAGTCTGGGAACCCATAGGTATTAGTGTCTTCAGGCAACCTCCAGTGGTTCAGATTGAGGCCCTCTCTGGCAGTTTAATTCTGTTCGGTGCTTGTTGGTCTGGTGTCAGTGGTGAGGATATTCCCGTTTCATATTCCTTCTCTGCAACAGAGGACAGTTAGTTGCAGCCTTAGCTACTCTTACATCCATTTTCTAACAAATCTCTCTGATATATCTCTGAAGCTTCTGGAAATGCATAACCTTACGCCAAAATGAAGGGTGGAGGAGGAAGCAGCTTCACAGGAAGCTGCTTTAGGGAAGAGAAGCCAAATGATTAAAACTTGGCACACAGACTCAGAAAAAATAGAGTTGGCCTCTTTCCTGTCACTCCCACCTCTGTTTAAGGCTGGTAGACGTGCTCAGGCTAACCTCTCTCATGCTTGGGTCCAAGATGAGTTGGTACAGCTCCACATTTGGGCCTGATGGGCTCTTTGTTCAGAGCCTGCAAACTTCAACTTTGTACTATGGTTGAGTGGTTGGGAAGGTCAAGATTATCTCTTCCAAGAGCTCCTCTCTGCCTTCATCTTTGAGATTTCTAACCATAGTCTAAACATAGACTCACCATGCTTTCTGGGCCCTCCAGCCTCCCTAGGATCCAGCTCCTACAGAAGTCACTTTAGCTCCAAACCTTCCCCCTCAGGGTACCACACTTGTCATAAGTACAATTAAAATATTACTGTCATGGTAAGCACTCAATAAACCCATCTGTTTTGAGCTTTACTGTACTGTTTTTATCTTGCGATGCTGCAGTTCTAGATTAGAAGCCCTTCAAGGCCTGGCTTTGGCCTGTGTTGTATGGAAGGCCTAGCAGAGTGTGCTGGGCATAAGGTGCTGTGGACTGCACTGTGTCCTCAGATTCAGAGGTCAGAGGCCTAATTCCAGTGTAGCTCCATTTGAAGATGGGGACATTAAGAGGTCCTTAAGGCCAGATAAAGTCAGAGGAGTGAGGGCCTAACCTAGCAAGATTGATGCTTTGAAGAAGAGAGCTCTCTGTCTCTTCATTTGAGAACACAGCTAGCATCTGTCTGCAAGTTAGGAAGGGAGGGAGCCATTAGCAGAACTGAAGTAGCCAGAAGTTTTATCTGAACTGTGAACAGAACCACCTCAGAACTGTCAGAAGATAATGTCTGTTATTGAAGCCACTTTGTAGTGTTGTGTTATAGTAACCTGAGCCGACCAATACACAGGCACAATGCAAACTAAAAGTTCTATGAAAAGCTAAAACTTGCTGGGGTTGTGTATGAGGTTGGAATTTTAGGAGGAAGATAGCTTGCCCCTCACATGGTGCTCAAAGGCTGTTTGTTGTTTAGTTCCTGGCATCTCCAAAGATGTGTGTGTGTAAAAGAAAGCAGCAGAAACCCAAATCTGATTACCAGTAACTCTAGTAGTTGCAGAAATGAGATGCACCAGGTCAAACAAGGAACACTTTGAGGGCTGGATTGTGCAAAGGCCTACTGTTTTGGGGTACTGGGTAAGTATATGAGCATGAAGTCACCTAGGCTCCAAGGGAAGCGGAGGCAGGGAGAAAATACCAGCTCTAATTTTGGATACCTAGTTGTTTTTTTTTTTTTTAGCACAAGGCCAGGCCAGGGGTTCAGTCTAAACAGTGGTTAGGATTTTCCATTTCTTCTTCTTGAGATTGGTTCAGATAGACTCTAACTAACCCAGTCATGTAGGCTCTACTCCAGCCAGGAACTAGACTAATCTGGCCTGGCCCAGAAGTAGTAAAAGGCCATCCTGCTGGATACCAGTTGTGGTTCTCAAAAATGTACAGTTGGCTACTCTTCTAGTTTAACTTGCTCTTTTATATCAAACCACTTTTCTCTTTAAGTATATTTTCAGGTCTCTCTTAATCTAGAGACTTAGAAAGACATTTCCTTCTCAGAGATGCTGGCCCATCCCTGTGGTAGATCAGTGTCATTCTGAGTCTAAATCACTGATGAAAACTTGACTTTTTTTTTTTTCTTTTTTTTTTTTTTTCTTTTGGCAGAACCAGGGATTGAACTCAGGCCCTTACACTTGCCAGGGAAGTGCTTATTCCACTGAGCCATCTCCCCAGCCCCAAAATCACTGATGAAGAGCCCTCAAAATTGGAGGTTGTCCAGTTCACCAGTTTATTTGGTAGACTATAAATCTGCAACTTATGTCAAACCCATGGGGATTTTTAGGATTGTTGCAGAGAAAAGTCAGATTAAATTTTTTCCTGATGGATCCTGCCATTGTTAAATGTTCCCTGGCCCCATGTGCCCACAGTATAGACTAACACCATGTTCCTGGGACCCTGATTTTGGGGTCCACCTGTTGCCCAGAGGGAGAATGGTGTGGTTGGAAACTGAATGGTGTGGTTAGGGCAGGCGGAACCAGAGTCCTGGACTGGGAAATGTGCTGTGTTGTGTATCATGCATGCTGTTAATATTTAAGATGTGGATTTGAATTCTTCTTGGTTATCTTTTATTTATTTATTAACATAGCTATGTTTGAGATTTCATTCCATAGTGAGAATCTCTTAAGAATATGATTAACCTTGAGGGTCATCTTATAATGTAATTATTAATGATTGATTCTGCTTATCCTTGAAATCAATAAGAGAGGCATAATGGTTTGGTACATAGTTGGGCTTGATTTTTTACATTTCATAAACATGATTCCATGACAGCAGTGATTATCGGTTTACTACTCAGGACATGTTTGATAGTTATGAAGTGTATGATTAGTTTTATATAATTATTGTAATATGTAGTGTTCCTTACATGACTTATGTTAATGTGGCAAATAGTATTAACATCTCCTGCCACTAATAGTTAGGGTAGGGATGTATAGTGATTGATCTTACTGGGAGTGCTGTAATGTAAAAACAATTCGGCTGTTGGAAGTATATTTTACAAGTGTGCATTGGGCCTTTGGGATATTATATTGAAAAACCCAATTGTATAGTTACCATGGGAACCCAATTAGAATAGATTGCTTGACTTTTTTTTTTTTTTTCTGTCTTTCATCTTGACCAAAAATCTAATGTATTTTAAATGTTTTCATATGGAATTGTGTTCCTGTACTGGTTTGCTATGCCATAGGAATCTTTTTCTTTTTTTTGCCCCCAATTTTAAGCTGACATGGTGATAAATTTTCCAGTGGACGTTTGCAAGGAAGTCTCTTAAAGAAATTGAATTAAATTTTTGTGGAAAAGTGTGTGTGGGTAGGATGATAGAGGTAGGAGGTGGTAGAAAGCATTATAAAAGTTGGCATCTTCCCATAACAGCAGTAAAGGGCCCTCATGGCCCTCCTTAGATGGAAGATGCAAGTGTGTTTCTTCAGGTATGCATTTGGGGCGTCAGGTCCCTAAGAAGCCTTCTGGCAGGTTGCAAAGGTCAGTACAAAGATTGCTGGTGGACATCTACTAAATTACTACTCCTAAAACTGTTTGGCCTCAGAGATTTATTTCACTTTAAAAACTCACTGGGAATCTCAAATCTCAATTCTGATCTTATATAAGGTGTCTGTATCTGTCTATGTATCTATCTTGGTTTCCATGAACCCTGGCCCCTGAGCCTGCTTGCAGGTGCTTTAATCCGCTGAGCTATTTGGCCAGCCAACTTGGTTTCCTTGAGATGCTTAGTTCTAGGACTTCCCTTGGATATAAAATTCCGAGGAAACTCAAGTCTCTCATGTAAAGTGGCATAGTGGACTGGAAGATGGCTTGGAAGTCTAAGTGCCCACCTGTCAAGCACAAGGACCAGGTTTGGTCCTTGGTACTATATGCTGTGCTGGCCCTGGAACCCCAGGTGTGCCATGCTGGCCCCAGGAACCAGGGAACCGCCTATAATCCCAGTGCTGGGGAGGCTGAGACAGGAGGATCAGTATGAGCCTGAGCTGCATAGTGAGACCCTTTACCAAATAAATAACTGAAAGATTAAAAATAAAAAATAAAGTGGCATAGTATTTGCATATAGCCTATGTGCATCTTTCCTAGATCATCTCTAGGTTTCTTATAATACTTAAAACAATGTAAATAGTACCTAATTATTGTTTAGGAAAAAGTGTTCAGAAAAGAACCTCAGCATAGCATGTTAAGTACAGACACAAGTGTCCCCCCAATAATTTCAACCCTTGGATTCAATCCTTTGATGTGGAAAGCAAAGTGTAGTGCTGTTTATTACATTAGAAATAAACATTGAGAAATATAAAAATATTTATTAATTCATGTAAGCAAATATAAACTTATTTTTGCATGATATTTTAAAAGGAAAAGTAGCTATATTTTTCATGAAAAACAGTGAAAGAAGCATTATCAGTTTACCTTTTTTCCAAGTATTTTTAATTTTTAGGAGAAAGCTACATTCTCATATATGCTTCTATATTCAGTATGTTATCATACAAGGGCTGATCAAATTTATGGTGTGGGTTAAACATTTATTATAGTAAAAGAAATATTGGCAGTAAATCTCCCTCAAAGTACTTCTCACTTTGAACACACACTCTTGTAGTGCTGCTACTTTCTGAGGCAGTTCTGGAATCCTGTTATGTCGGTGTCTTTTTGAAACATGATAAAATGTATCATGAATGCTGTCTCCATGTGCCATCCAAGGGGAGGGCAGGCTTGTAAAAACAGTACAGTGTGTCTTCATTCACTGGGTCTGGTACTCTGCAACTTCTGAGTCTTCCCCAAAGTCAAGGGTGGTAAACATTCTGAATCAGTTCAGGATATTGAGGCAGCTGTGACAGCACAACTGAAGACACCATGAAAGAGGACTTCCAGAACTGCTTTAGAAAGTGGCAAGAATGTTAAGTATTTCAAAGCAAAGAGAGTAATTTGAAGCAGGGAGATCGGTTAATATATCATTTGCTGTATTAAATTTTAAAAACATGCATAATATTGTTTGATTGCACCACATAGATTGTTGTGGTTGAAGCTTATTAAGTGAATCTGGCCTCACTCAGATAAAAAGTTAGGTAGCGCATCATTTTAATACCTTTTCCAGATCTCTGCAGACGTTCTCTGACCTTCCATTGAAACTGGTAGTTTCTTAAAAGTTCACTGCAGTGTGGTCTGAGCTCACTTCGGGGGACTATGTAACTCCATTCCATGAAAACCCATTGTGTGTCTTGCCCCTATGATGGTCTTGTTATTTGTTGATCCTATGGGAAACATTGCTTCATGGAATGCCACGGATATTCCAAATATTGGCATATTTTACAGTACAGCATTGAAAATGATGTTTGCCAACATCACCACTTTTCTTTCTCCTTAGAAAAATTGTCAGCATTGGTAAACTTTCGTAAGTATTGATAAATCATTAGTCATATTTTGAAAGTAAGCCCTTGTTTACTATTCTTTTCTGGCCATCAGCAGCGACCACTGTCGGTTGTATTTTGTACAGTGGTAGCCTCACTTTGTTCATTTTTGAGTAAATACCTGTGGAGATGCAAGATTAGAGAAACATCAGTTTTTAGTTTTTTGTATAGGCAAAGCTTTTGTTCTAAGAAAAACTTAGCCAGGCTGTCTAAGATCCACTACATATAGCATTCTCTTGAACATAATCATCATTTTCAGTTTGATGTAAAAGTACTGGCTAGAATTCCCACTTGACCACAGAGTTAACAGTTAAGATGTGGTGAGGTCTACAAGCTTAGTGGCTTTGTCAGGACATTCCCAGGTGAACCTGACCTTCCCTGTAACTGTGCATGTGTAGAGAAAGACAGGACCATTGTCCTTGGAGTTTGGTGCTTCTGTCTTGGTTCCTGCTAAAGCGTCAGCAGTGTCCCCACCAGTGGTTGCTCATTGCCCCTCTTTCACCAGAAAGGGTGTTGTTAGCCATATGCTTTTGATGATGCCACGTATGATTTGGACCTGGAGTGTCCCCAGATGGCCCATATGTTAAAGCCCCAGGGAGGTGCTCTGAAGAGAATGAAACTAGCGGGCCTAGTCTTTGGTTTTTTGAGTATGCCATTGAAGGGGATTATGGGACACCTGGACCTGTCCTCTTCTCTTTTGAGTCCCAGCCAGGAAGTGATCATCTCTTTTCAATGACATGCTCCTGCTGTGGTGTGCTGCTTCACCACAGGTCCAAACCAGTGGATTCAACTAACTATGGATAGAAACTGTGAGCCCAAATTAGCTTCTGCTTTTTTATAAGTTGATTGATCTCAGACACTTGTTAAAGTAACACAAAGCTGACTAAAAGCATGCCTTTCATCAGACTGAAAATGTTTTACTCCTTTATATTAATGTGACAAATTAGATTGATTGATTTTCTTTTTCTTTTTCTGATTTTGATTCATTTACCTAAGTTTGTATTCTTGGATAATCCCCAGTTGGACTTAATACATTTTTACTTGCCTGTCTTGCGGGAGTCAGATTGTTAGCACTTTTGGTGATTTGTGTATCTCTGCTCATAAGATATAGCTTTTTTGTAAGTCTCTCTGTTATTGAACAATCCTGGGCCCCAAATGAAGCCTCTGCCATTTGTGGTAAATTTTTATACTATTTATTAGCAGTGGCTCTTTAAATGTTTATTAGACTAGCAGTGCAGCCATTTGAGTGTGAAGTTTTGTTTGTGTGAAGAATGTTTGCTACAATTCTTAAAAATAGCCGCAGATTTTGTGTTCAATTTGTTGGCTCAAAATTGTTTTAATATTCTTTTATTATCTTTTACTACTATAGAATTTTCAGTCAGGGCTTTGTTTTTATTTCTGACATTGGTGATTTGTATTTTTTCTGACTTGATCTAGTTAGTTTAATTTTCAGAAAACCAACTTTCATTATCAATGATTTTTCTTTTATTGCTTCTAGCCTGCCTGCTTTCTTCTTTTCTTTCTTTCTTGCTCCCCTCCCTCCCTTCCTTTCCTCCTTTCTTTCTTTTGTACCAGGAACCAAACTCAGGGCCTATCATTTTGCAGGCAGGCACTGTGCCGCCGAGCTGCATCCCCAGTCTCACTTTTAGTCTTTCTGTTGTCTTTGTGTCTCTTTTGCTTTAGTTTGCCTTTGATTTATTTTGGCATTTTTAGCTCATGGTCAACACTGAGGTCACAAGTTGACTTTGTTTTTTCTCATATGAACATTTAATGCTGAAAATTCCCTCTACTGCTTGGCTTGTCCACAGATTGATATCTTGTATTTTCATTTATCACTGTATAATATATTTTATAATCTTCCTTCTGATTTCTTATTTTTAACTTATGGGTTATTTGATGTGATATTTTATTTCCAAATATTTGGAATCCTTCCCTATCACTTTCTGATACTAGTTTCACTTGAAATACCATGCAGTCAAAGGACAGCCCCCCATGTGTTGAGGGTGGATTTGTGGCCCTCAACAGGATCCATTTTGAGGCATGTTTGTGGACACTTAGAAGAATCAGAATCCTGTGGTTCTTGGTGGAGTGTCCTTTAAGTGTCTGAGGAAGCAGGTCTGTTGATAATGTTGTTCAAATCTTCTGTACATTACTGATTTTTTCATCTCCTTTGCCTAAAAATTATCAGGAGTACTGCGGTCTTCCCCTGTCGTTGGAGATTTGTTGTTTCCCCTTTTGGTTTTATCAGGTTTTGCTTTATCTGTTTCAGACTGTTATTTGTGTAGATTTAGAATGCTTATGGCCGTTTTGTGAATTCACTCTTCTATCCTTAGGAACTGACTTCCTTTATTTTTGCTTTTAAAGAACTGTAACATGACAGCATCTTTTCAAAATTGGAACACTAAGGTTATTTTACATAGTTATTAGTTACTTTATTTTATATAGTTATTAGTTACATTTTAGATGGTTATTGATAAGGTTGGGCTGAAATAGACCATCTCGATGTTTGTTTTCTATTTATCCTAGTTATTTATTTGTCTTGTCTTCTCCCTGCCTTCTTTTAGATTATTGAAGCATTTTTTGGAACTCTGTTTAACATTTTATTTATTCCTTTGGATTATTCGATTTTTTTATTTTATTTTTATTTTTGGCGGAACCAGGGGTTGAACTCAGGCCCTTGCACTTGTGAAGGAAGTGCTTATTCCACTAAACCATCTCACCAGCCCCTTCCTTTGGATTATTAGCTGTTCTCTTTTGTAGTGAATAGCCTAAAATGTGTCATATTATTACCATAGGCTACATTCGTATGACTTAATATAACTTGGCGTGAAATGTAAGAGTTAACCATCAGCCTCCATTTCTTGCCTCACATTTTTGTTGCATTCATTTTGTTGCTATATATGTAATAAACTCTAAACTATATCACTGTTAATTTTGCTTTATACAGTTATCTTTTAGGATTAAACTAGAAAAAATTTCTACCTTTGTATGTTTATTTGAATATATTTATTTCTTGACTTCTTAAGAACTTCTTCCTTTTTTTTTTCATAGATCCTAATTTAAGTTTTTGCTCAACACCAGAAGAAGACACAGAACTTTTGAGTGCCTGTCTTCCTGTACATGAATAATCTTCCTTTTGCTTTTTTTATTTTTATGAAAAAGGCTTTTATGTCATGTCCATTCATTGAAAGATCTTTCTTTAGAATTATAGGTTAATCATTTTTATCTCTTTTAATGCTTTGGAGATATTCCATTGTGTCATACCTTGCATAATTTCTGATAATCACTTTGCTGTCACTTTAAATCTATTTCTTTTTTGTGTCTCCTTGCCTGACACTCCCCCCCCCCCGAAACCTAGCCACCTCTAAGGCTTTCTTTCTTACTTGTTTTTAGCAACTTGATGATCTGATGTGTGTAGTTGTCCTGATATCTCTTCTGCCTGGATTTCTTTGAAGTTCTTGCATCTGCAGATAGAGATTTTTTTTCAGTAAAATAATTGGTTTAGCTGGGCGTGGTGGCGCATGCCTGTAATCCCAGCACTCGGGAGGCAGAGGCAGGAGGATTGTTGGTGAGTTCGAGACCAGCCTGAGCTACAAAGTGAGCTTAGGCCAGCCTGAACTGCATAGTGAGACCCTGTCTCAAAAAGACAAAAAAAAAAAAAATAATTGGTTAATATTTGTAGGGCCAGCCAGATAGCTGGACTGGCCAGATAGCACAGTAGACTAAAGCACTTGCTTAGGCAGACTCAAGGACCAGGGTTTGATCGCAGGTGGGCCATGCCAGCACCCCCCCCCCGGGGGGGCACACTTAGACCAGGTGTGGTATGTACATCTGTGATTCCAGCTCTTGGGAGACTCACTATAAGTCTGATCTATGTAGTGAGACCTTCTACACCCTGTACTAAATATATATATATATATATTTTTTTTTTTTTTAATTGAAGAACAAATAGCAATGAGGCAGTTTTAAATCATATTAGCAGGACAGATTCAATGATTAATACATTGCATATTGTTTCGTAGTGGTTTTTTGTCATACAAGGTACATTCTTGATATTCTACTTACAAACACCATTAGAACAGATGTCTCTAATCATTGAATTAAGAGAATGTAGCTGTATACTTATCTTATTTTTTGAAGCTGAATTATAGTACAGTTTCAATAATTAATACTTTCTGCCTTGTTATCTTTCTAGTGGTTGTTGATAGTATAAGAAGCTGACAGAATATCCTCTCCAAACACTATTAGTGCAAAACTTGCTTCTCATAGAATTATGCAGAAGTACTGCATATTTATCCTAACTGTAATGTTTATACAAACACAGAATGGTTCTTCCTTTATATCCCCCTTTTATTTTGATTAGTTCAGTCAAAGATGGGCATTCCATTGTCATTCAATTATTATAGGTGCCTGAACTCAATGGAACAATCAAACATGGTCCACTGGTCCACAATGATAGAGGGTTATCTGAAGAAGTTGTTGACTAGAGCCATTTGCAGCTCAGTTTATTATTATGGCCTTATTTTATATACCTCATTTTTATACTTTTCTGCTGGATGGTTAAGACCAAAATAAAGCAAGACCTATATAGCAAAAAATGTAGCTTTTATATCTGATAAGGTCAGTCAAGTTCCCTCAGGGTTTGTCCTGTACCCCCGTACCTCACTCTGTAGATCCTTTGTCAGTATCAGCCATGTGGATGAGTCATGGCCATTGCTTGGCCAATATGCTCTCTGTGAGAGCCTGAGAGAAAGTTTTCTCTCCATGTGACTCTGCTTAGGTGCACTATATATTATCTGTTGCATTCCTCTGTGGCTCCATAATCTCCTTGATCATAACATTTGGGGCACAATTGAGTTCCATGATGTTACAGTACAGGTTCTTCTATGTCCTGAGTCTTCACTGACCTTGAAATGCTTGGGCCAAAATGCTGGCTGATCTTGCAGCCCTTCCATCTCTCCAGTTTTTGATCTGTAAACTTAGGTTGTTAACCATCTACAAGAGAAACTAATTAGTACCCTAAAACATATGAAGTTCAGTTTACCCTAACTATCTGACTAAATTCTTTTTAGTTGTCATACATTTCTGTTTGTATTTCTTCTTTTGATTTCTTATACTAGGGAGACTATACGATATTTGCACTAATGTGTCTGGTTTATTTCACTTATGAGTATATGTTCAAGTGGCATCCACTTGAATATAAATGCTTCAAGTTTATCATTCTTTATAGCTAAGTAATATTCCATTCTATAGAAATACATCATTTTCAACCATTCCTCATGTGACGGGCATCTTGGTTGTTTCCAAGATTTTGCTATCACAAATTGTGCTGCCATAAACATAGGTACACATATATAACTATGATATGATGTTTTCAGTTCCTTCGGGAAAATTCCCAGTAGGGGGATAGCCAGGTTCAATGGGATTTCCAGTCCTACTTTTGTGAGGAGTCTCCACACTGATCTCCACAATGGTTGCACCAGTCTACTTTCCCACCAGCAGTGGAGAAGTGTTCCCTTTTCCACACATCCTCTCCAACATTGGTTGTTGGTTGATTTCCTTATGATAGCCATTCTTTCTGGAGTGAGATGGTATCTCAGTGTTGTTGTAAATGCATTTCACAGATGACTAGTGATGTGGAGCTTTTTTTCATATATTTATTCAGTTCTTTAATTTTGTCCTCTGAGAAGTGTGTATTCATTCAGATGCCCATTTCTGGATTGGGTCTTTAAATTTGAGGGCCCTAATATATCTTAGTTCTATAAATTCTAGAGAGTAGACCTTTGTCTGATTGTTTATTAGTTTATAAGTTTTTTCAAAACTTTTGGGTTTTCTTTTTTACTTTGTTGACAATTTCGTTTGACGTGCAGAAACTCTTCTAGAAGAGTTGATTCCAGTTGTTGATTCTTTCAACTGTTTCCTGTAGGAATGAATACATGTGTGTTCATGAATTCTTTACCTACCCCTATGTCTTTAAGAGTTCGTCCTACTTTCTCTTCCAGGAGATTGAATTTTTCTGTTTTAATGTTTAGATCTTTAATCCATTTTGACTTTAGCTTAGAGCATGGTGATAGAGCTGGGTCAAGTTTTAGTTTTCATCATGTAGAAAGCCAGTTTTTCCAGCACCATTTCTTAAAGGGGCTATCTTTCTTCCGGTGAGCGTGTTTGACCCCTTTGTCAAAGATCAGATGGCTGAGTGTGTTTGCAGAGGCCTCTGTGTCTTCTAATCTATTCCATTGATCCTCAGGTCTATTTTGTTGCCAGTACCATGTTGATTTTATCACAGTGGCTTTGTAGTATAATTTCAAGTCAGGAATTGTGATGCTTCCTGCCTTGTCTTTTTTGGCCAGGATTGCCTTTGCTATTCTAGGTGTTTTCTGGTTGCAAATAAATTTTAGGAATGATTTTTCTAGGTCTGGGAGGTATGTTGGTGGCAGTTTGATAGGAATTGAATTAAATCTGTACAACAATTTTGGGAGTATGGCCATTTTTATGATGTTGGTTCTTCCTACCCAGGAGCATGGAATATCTTTCCATTTTCTGAAATCCTCTATGATCTCTTTTCTTAGGGTGTTGTAATTTTCCGTGAAAAGATCTTTGACTTCCTTGGTTAAGTGAATTCAAGGTATTTCATTTTCTGCTGTGGTATTGTAAAAGGTATTGTTTTTATAGTTTCCTTCTCAGTGTGTTTGTTACCTGTGTAGGGGAATACTATTGTCTTTTAAGTACTGACTTTGTATCCTGCTATGCTACTGAATTTCTGTATCACTTCTATTAGTTTCTTGGTGGAATTTTTTTAGTCTTCCAACTAAAGTATCATGTCATCTGCGAATAGTGATAATTTAATTTCTTCTTTACCTCTTATTCATTTTATTTCTCCCCCTTTTCTAATGGCTGTTGCTAGTGATTCCAAAACTATATTGAATAGAAGTGGTGATAGAGGACATCCTTGTCTTGTACCTGATTTAAGAGTAAAAGATTTCAGTTTTTCCTCATTTAGAATTATATTAGCCATTAGGTTGTCATATATGGCTTTTATCAAATTGAGGTAGAGGCCATCTAGTCCAATTATCTGTTGGGTTTTGAACATGAATGAGTGTTGGACTTTGTCAAAGGCTTTCTCTGCATCAGTTGAGATGATTTTTTAGATTTCAGTCTATTAATGTAATGTATTACATTTATAGATTTTCAAATATTGAACCATCCTTCCATCCCTGGGATGAATCCTACCTGGTCATGGTATATGATCTTCGTGATGATTTGCTGTATTCTGTTTGCTAGGATTTTATTGAGGATTTTTGCATCTATGTTCATGAGGGAGATTGGCCTGTAGTTCTCTTTTTTGGTTGTGCCTTTCCTTGGTTTTGGAATTAGTACAATACTTGCCTCTAGAAATGATTTTGGGAGGGCTGCTTCCTTTTCAATTTCATTGAAGAGTTTGAGGAGTGTAGGGATTATTTCTTCCATAAATTTCTTGTAGAATTCAGCTGTGAATCCATCAGGACCTTGACTTTTGTTTGTCGGTAGGATTTTTATTACGTTTTGTATTTTGTTGGCTGTTATTTGATTATCGAGAGTTGTTATATCTTCTTGATTCAGTTTTGGTAATTTGTACCTTTCGAGGAATCTGTCCATTTAATCTGTGTCTTCTATTCTGTGAGCGTAAATATTCTCGAAGTAGCTATTGATAATCTTCTGAATTTCCACTGGTTCTGTGGTGATTTCACCCTTTTCATTCCTTATTGCATGTACTTGAATTTTTTTTTTTTTTTTTTGTACTTTTTGATGAGGTTGGCTAGGTGCTTATCTATTTGATTTGTTCTTTCAAATAACCAGCTTTTTGATTTGTGGATTCTTTGAACTATTTTCTTCATCTCAATTGAATTAATTTCTGTTCTAATCACTAGGATTTCTTTCCATGTTT
>PVKA01015698.1:0-21037 GCA_004027165.1 Ctenomys sociabilis | reverse complement strand
TGATTTTCCCTCTAACTTAAATTCCTGTAAGTTTTGCTTGAATTTTCATTGAATTGTAGGTATTACTGAATTTCTTATTTAATTTCATCTGTGACCCATTGATCGCTAAATAAGGTAATGTTTAATTTCCATGAATTTACCAGGTTTTTCTGATTTCTTTTGTCATTTATTTCCAGTCTCATTGCACTATGGTTGGATAATATGTATGGGATAATTTCTGTTTTCTTCCAGACACTTTAGCATAATATATGGGCTAGTATGTGGTCTATTTTAGAAAATTACCAGTGTGCAGCTTAATAAAGTGTATATTCAACTGTTGTTGGGTGGAACACTCTGTATATGTCCACTAGGTCCGTTTGTTCCAAGCTCTGGTTCAGTTCTGCTACTTCTTTGCTAATTTTTGTGTGGTTGACCTATCTTTTTGAGATAAGTGGGTGTTAAGGTCTCCTGTTAAGATTTTGGACTTGAATATTCAATTTTTCATGTTCATTAAGATTTGTCTTACATAGTTGGATGCTCCTGTGTTTGATGCATAGATATTTATGAGTGTTACCTCTTCCTCTTGAAGTTTTCCCCTAACCAATATATAGTGGCCTTTTTTTGTGTCACTTGATCCTTCTTGGTTTGAAGTTGAGACTGTCTGAGTACCAGACTTGAAGAACTCTGCTCTATGCTCTCCTTGCCTTCATGGTTAGTGTAGAGAAGTCGGCCATAATCCTGATGGCTTTTCCTTTGAATGTGATCTGCTTCATCTCTGCAGCAGCTTTCAGAGTACAGAATTACTACTCCTGCTTTTTTCTGAGGTGCTGGGCATGTAGTATTGATTTCCATCCTTTGACTTTAAGCCTATGAATACCTTTTTGAGTTAAGTGTGTTTCTTGTAAACAGCATATTGTTGGCTTTTGTTTCCTAATCCACTGTTCCAGTCTATTTCTCTTAATTGGTGAATTGATTCCATTTACATTTATGGTTATAATTGAAATGTGTTGACTTATGATTATCATGTTATTTACCTGCTGTTGTTTACTCCTTTTTGTCCTGTGTTTAATTGTTTGCCCTGTTTAGTGGGTTCCTTGGGTTCTCATTTGTGTAGTTCTGGTCATTGTGATCTCTCTCTAGAATATCTTTCAGTAGCCTCTGTAGGGATGGCTTTGTCATCATGAAATACTTTAGTTGTTCTTTGTTGTGGAAGTATTTCACTTCTCCATCAAACTTGAAAGAGAGTTTTGCAGGGTATAATAATCTGCGCTGAAATTTGTTTTCATACCAGACTTGAAGAACTCTGCTCTATGCTCTCCTTGCCTTCATGGTTAGTGTAGAGAAGTCGGCCATAATCCTGATGGCTTTTCCTTTGAATGTGATCTGCTTCATCTCTGCAGCAGCTTTCAGTATATTATTCTTCTGTTGGATTTCTGGGATCTTGACTATTATATGTCTCAGTGTGCTTTTACTTGGATTAAAGTTATTTGGTGGTCTGTATACTTTGGTGACATGAATATTGGTTTGTTTTCTCATGTTTGGGAAGTTTTCTGCTATTACTTCTGCCCATATTCTTTTATGTCATTTATGTTGACTCCTTCATTCTCATTGATGCCAATTAATTTCACATTGTTCATCTTTGCATCACCTTGCAGGTGATGGATTATTTTTTCCTGCATCCTTGTTGTTTTTAAGAGATCCTTTCTCATCTTTTCACTAGCTACACCAGCATCTTCAAGATCTAAAAGTTTGGCTTCACTTTCACTCAAACAGTTTTGTAGACTCGTTATGGAAATTTTTAGTTCTTCTGTATGCCTTTGACTCTGTTTCATGTGGTCTATGTCTTTTCTGTATTGCTCATTCCAGGAATCCTTCATATTTCTTCTGATCTCCTCTATTTTTTTTTTTTTTTAATCAATGTCTTCTTTAGAGGTAGCTATTAATTGTTTTGCTACAGAGTTTTTTCCAAATTGTTTCCTGTATATATTTCCGGAATTGATTCTCTACTTCACATGCTACGATTTCAAAGATTTCTTTTTTTAATTCAGAAATTGTTTTTGTGCAGAGTTCCTCTTTATCTTTCTGCTGTTGTTTCTTTGCTATTAATTCATACGTTTCAGCTGGAATAGTGTTCTCTGTACTTGTTCTGGGTGGGCATTGGGTTTCCTCCACACGTTTCTGGATTTGATTCATCGCTTCAGATGCTACGTATTAAATTTTTTTTTTTATTTCAGGTGTTCATTCTGGTCTGAGTTCCTCTATAGCTTTCTGCTGTTGTTTCTTTTCTTTTACCTCTGTTAATTCATTCATTTCAGCTGAACTAGTGTCTTTTGTACTTTTTGGTGGACTCCAGACTGAGATTGCCTTTTGCTCCTTGTCTTTGTCATATTGTATAGCACTGACGATCTTAGCACATAATGAGATTCAGGTGCTAATCTATTAAGTTTGAGATTATCCAGTTATGTCTGGCCTGGTTCTAGCTGTTATGTTCGGTTCCTTTTTGCGGCAGCTCTTCTGGTACAACTGTGAGCCTATGGTTCCTGTCTGTTGTGTCCATGGTCCAAGGAGCACTGGGGAGCTCAGAAGCTCTCCCACACACTCACCAGGGAGGGCGAGGGAGGTTTGGTTGGCAAGAGATTCCAAAAAATTGTTACTTGCTCATCAGGCTTGGGGGCAGGGGCTCTGGGGAGTTGCCGGGCAAGTTGGTCTGGGGTGTCTCAGGCCGACCACTCGCTCGCTCAGAGGTCTTTGGGGCCGAGGGTTATGGATGGTGCAGAGCGCGTGGGGGGAACCCGAAGGCTCTCCCACACACTCACTGAACTGGGGTCGTGGGCGGCAGGAGAGTCGGAGGAATTCCCACTCGTGTGGCGGGCTTGGGGGCAAGGGCTCCGGAGAGTTGCCAGGCAAGTCACACATATATATATCTATATATTATATATTATATTTATATATTATATATTATATATACGTATATGTGTTATATATATATCACATGATATATATATATCATGTGTATGTATATTTCTGTAAATTTTTCTTCTTTCCTTTTTGGAAGGATTTTGGTTGCATTTGTACTGGACTGTGTACTTTGTCCCATATCTCACTAAAGCCATTGACGTTTTCCCTCGTCTACTTTCCTTTCTGGGCTTGGCTATTTAAAAATTCTTATACTGTTATTGTCAGCTATTTTACTTCTGATGCTATATGCTATATGTAATCTGTTAATCATATTAGATGTATTTGTCTATGTATTTTGCATCTCTCTAAGTCAAATTTGAGTCTTTTTTATGTGTCATGTTTCTCTGATATTTCTCTTTTCTAGCTTGGTTCTGCCGAATGATTTTTGTCCTATAATAGATCCTTGCTTTGTGTTTTAATTTTTAATTAGATCTTGGACATTGATAATTTTGTTGTGGACTTTAATGTAGATATGTTACTTGAATTGTTCAATTTAAAGTGGGTCCTCTAGCCCCAATTCCAAACCTTTCACTTTTAGGAAACAAGTGAAATTCCTCGCTGATTATTAAGCATTTTCATCTTACTAATTAATGTTTAACCTCAGCTCATGATCCTAGTTCTCACCACCTTTTTGGTCACAAACAAAATTAGTTGAGAACTGTTTAGCTTCAGTATTGACCGTATAGCAAAATTTTATTTGGTTCTTGTCTAATTCTTTTTGAGTAGAATCAAGGAAAGAATTAAGTTCATGAACCAAGTTACCACTGTATATTCTTCATCTTTCTTTTGTTCTTTTTCCTTTTTGGTCTTTTTTGGGACAGGGACTCACGATGCTGTTCAGGATGGACTTGCACTTGGTGTGTAGCCTGGGCTGAACTCGAAATTGCAACAGTCCTCCTGCCTCAACCTCCTTAGTCTTCTTCTTTTTTGATGGACTTGGCATAGGTGGCTTTATTGTTTTTACTGAAATACAGTTAAAGGAAAAAAGTATTTACCTTCTAAATTTAGGTAATTGTATCAGATACATCAGTTGTAGTTATATTTCCTGTGTATCTTCCAGTAGGGTAACTAATCTGCAGTCTTTCCTTCCCTATATTGTGCGAGGAATGCATAGATTACCTCAGGTCACAGAAGTTAGAGGAAGTTGTTGGAAACAGATGGCCTCTGTGTTAGAAATATAAAAACTTAATTTTTACTTTTACTTCTAAGAAGGTCCTTTCCAATTTATAGTTAGGGGACTTAGAATTGGAAAAACAAAGGGAACTCATCTTTACATCAGATTGTCTTTCTCTTGCCGTATTGAATGTTAGCACACTGTCTTCTTTAGAAATGTTCTCTGCTGTGGTATGTCATTTTCACACTGTCCAAGATGAGATCAGATGGAAGAAGAGTAGCTTCTTTCCTGCCAGAACTTACATGCTGCTACAGTTTATCCTTTCAGCAACCTGGACTTCACTTGTTAAATTTAACAGTGGTGATAACAGTAAAGTCACGCTTTGCTGTCTGCTTGTGAAATGGACCATCCGGGGCTGTCATAAGTTACCAGCTAGTGGAGTAGCTTTTGTGAACCAGCAGCATGCTGGTGCCATTAGGAGCACTCCTGGAGAGTAAGCGCAAACACAGATCCTGTGTGGGTGTGCAGGGACAGGCTGACAATTGGGATGGTGTGCCTACCTTCTCACAGGTGTCCTCAGGAATATGACAAATGAAAGTGTCCCTAACTGCTCTGTGGGCTACAGAATGCTTTCTCAGATGAGCAGTATAATATTGATTGTATGTGAAGGCCAGAACTATTCAGTCACACTGCAATCCTGTGGCTGCTGTGAGTGCCGAAGGGGAGATGTGTTAGCTTGCAAAGGTTTGGATTACATATGCATTTAAACTACATACTCAGTACACAGGCAATATCAGCATTTGGGGAGGTTGTGGTAGATCACAAATTCAAGTCCTTCCTGAGCAACTCAGCAGGAGCTTGCCTCAAAAATAAATTAATTAAAAGAATGAAGGATATAATTGAGTGGCAGGGGACCTGTGGGGTTGATATTTAGCAATACACACACACACACACACACAGCACACACACACACACACCTTATGCTTTGCTTTAGAAGACTAAGCTGTCTGTTTTAAATAAGTTTTGAAATTTTATCATACCATATAATATTTGGCCTCTAGGAAAAATATTTATTGCTATTTAGTAATCATCAGATGAATATTTCTAGGTTATGTCCTTTTTTTGGTATATGAAATTTGACTTCAGTGACCTTTGTTATTATTTTCCTGTATTTTTTTCCTTCCCATATAACATCTCTGTCCTTTTTTTTTTTGTTTTTTCTTTTTTCAAAGTTATATGTTGTTGGAGACATACGAAAGAAAATTTCAGGTTTACAACATATTAATTCTCAAGTAATGTGAGAACAGGATTCTTGTCAGTTCACCACTGGCTGAAGACCATTACATTCCCGTTCCCGATCTGTGCTTCCCTTTTGTTGCCCTGCCCTTGACTTCCTTCACCTGGAGGTTATCACTATTCTGGAGTTGGTGCTTATATATATCTACTTTTTAAACTTCTATAATTTTATACTGTCTCTATTTTTCAACAAGAGGCCAGTTAGTGCTTGCTTACTCTTGACCTTTATATTGTGTGAGTCTAGGAGACTTGTCCATATTTTGTATCCCAGTTTAATCTTAGTTGCTGCTTTTGGCCATGCTGCATTAATTTCTCTGTGTTGTACTGTTTCATTGTATGATTGCCATAGTTTGATGATACACTTTCTTACTCATTGTCAGTGGGCGTTTGTATCATGCCCAGTTGTTTCAGGTATCTGTGGCTATGATTAGTCTTGTGTGTTGCTGCCAGTGCACTTGTATGACAGCTTATCCATCATGTGTACTCTAAGGTAGAACTGTTTGACTGTCAGCATCACAAGAAAATAACTCACTTACATAAATGGCTAAAGCAGATTAGACTTGTGTCCGCTGATCCAGGTGTTTGCCAAACCCAGAAATTCTACTATTTATAGTTGCTAACTTACTAGGTAGAAGGCCATATCTCATTGTAACTTGGCTTCCATTTCTCCCATTACTAGTGAAATTAAGCATCTTTTCAAATTGCCACTCATGGCTTCTCTTCTGTGGAATGCCTATTCACACCATTTTGTCTAAGACTATCTTTAGTTGTCCTCTTATTAGATTGTGGGAATATTTTTATCTTCTGGGTACTAATCCTTTGTCATTATTTTATGGGCTGAAATTATCTCAGTGTGTAGACTACCTTTTTATTTTCCACCTTCATTTTCACCTTTAATTTTTATGTATTTGGTATAGGGTCTTACCATGCAGCTCAGACTCGTAATGATCTTCCTGTTTCAGCCGCCCCAGCGTTGGGATTACAGATGTGCACCACCATGCTGGGTTTTGGTGGCTGACTCTGCATGTGCAGGGTAGGGCTGGCACAGCCTGTGATACTAGGGATAGAACCCAAGTCCTTGCACTTGCCCAGGCAGGCACTTAGACCACTGAGCTATCTCCATGGCCCTCAGTAATTCCTAATTTTAATACAGTTGAATATAATTGGGCTTATGATTCTTTTCCTTTATAGTTCATATATTCTGTGGTTGTTTCAAAAGCCTTTACCTATTCCTAGTCATAAAAGTAAAGCTGTGTGTTCTCTTGTAAAAATACCAGTTTCCTCTTTCATATGCAAATCTGTAGACCATTTGGAATTAATTTGTGATTATGATATGAGGTGGAAACCTAGTTCTTGAATATGAATAATCAGTTCCTCCAGCACCAGGTGTTCAGTTTCCTCTTCTTTCTCTTATTCTTCAGTGCCTCTACTACACATGACAATAGGGGCTCTACAGAGCCCTAGAGAAAGGGCAGTTGCTCTATGAGTGGAGTTGGAGCAGCTGATTCTTTCACATAGTTGTAGCTCTGTTTCTGATCATTTCTGCCTTCCTGTTGCATTGGTGTTTGCCTGTTTCTTTGCTAGTATCACAATGAGTTGCCCACTAAAGCTTTGAGCCAACTCTTAGAATTAATGATACAGATCATTATAGCTTGTTCTTCTTTGGGGGTATCATTCTTCTGCACCTTTGTTTATCCATACAGATTTCAAATTCTGTCAGATTCTTAGAAAAACTCAGTAGATATGTTGATTGGAGGTACTCATATCTGTAGATGAATATAAGGAGAGTGGCATTTTTATGATAGGGATCTTCCTATACAGAAAAATATGTGCTCTAGTGTCTCAGATTTTAATAATCTTAAAGAACCCGCATATCTCATAATATTTTCTGTTGGCACTTGTTATTGGCACTGTTATTATAAATGATTTTTTTTAAAGATCAGTTTTGTTTTTTCTTACTGGCACGTGACAGTGCTAGTGTTTTTGTATTTTCATCATACACACACACACACAAACACACACACACACACTATTTAGCATAGGGTCTACATGGTCTCACTACACAGATCCAACTCATAGTGATTTTTCCTGTTTCTTAGCCTCCCAAGCACTGGGATTGTAGGTGTGCATGACCACAACCAGTCTCATTTTCAGTCCTAGAACACCTGAAGGGCCCCTGTGTCCCTGGCCCCTGTGTCTGCCTGAGCAGGCTCTTTAATCTGCTGAGCTATCTGCCTTACCCATCTTGTATTTACTTTTTTCTTGATGAATTTTTTTTTTATTATGCCCACGAATATCCTTAGTTTTTTCTTGTAGACAGTCACATCCTTGCAAGTGAGAGTTTCACTTTTTTCTTCTTAAGTTATTTGTTTCTTTTACTTGCTGCATTGTACTGTGAGATCTAGGGCCTATAGTTCTATTTTAAGTTGATGAATGACAAATTGATATATTTAAATTGTTACATACTTTAAAGGAAAGCTGTAAATTTTTCCCCACCAAAAATGATATTTGATGTAGGCTTCTATACTGGTTGTTATCAAATTTTAAAACCTTATTAATGGATTTTGGGTTTTATTTAATAATTTTCTGTATCTGTTGAAATGACTGTATGAGTCCCAGGTTCATGTCTTTTGTTAGCAACCATTATTCCTATGATTTATTACTGTTAAATTATCATTGAGCTCCTGGGATAAACATTAATAAAACTAGGGTCATTTTGGATACACCTATTGGGCCAGTGTCATTTGTTTTTGTTGAGAATTTTTGCCTCTGTCTTTATGAATGAGAACACCCTATGTTTTTAGTGTATTACAAAGTCTTTGGTTTCTTTGTATGTCAATGAATCTTTTCTCATGAAATGAGTTAAGTGCTCTACCTTATATTTTATGTCCTGTAGAAAAATTTAGACTAAAATAGTCTTAAATGTTTGCTAAGGGTTACGCATATAGTTCAGGGGCAGACTGCCTACCTGGCAAGGACAAGGTCCTGAATTTGATTTCTGGTAGAAAAAAAAAAAAAAAGTTTGGTAGATTTTGCCTCTATGAGCTGGTATTCATGGAAATATTTTTTTGTAATCTATTTGTTTAATTCCCTTATTATGAGATTATTTATTACAACTCTGATTAGGTTAATTATGTCATACTTAATACCATAGTTAGGTATGTTCTTGTATAGTTTATCTTTTTTCCATTTCTAATTTTTGTCCTTAAAGTGTTCAATAGTTTTTTTAAAAATGACCTGCTTTTTTTTTTTGTTTTAGTTGATTTGTTTCACCTAATCACCATGAAAATCATTTTAGTTGAAATCAATTCTACCATTTTACTATTTATTTTCTATTTGTATCTGTCTTCTAATTTTTACCTTATTATTAACATACTTTGTATTCATTTTCTCTTCTCTGTAAGTATATGGGATTAGCCTAGTACAATATATATTCTAGACTTAAAGCTCCCTAAATTACTGTTCTACCACTTCATGAAATACACACAAAAAAATCTTTGCTGGGCTTTATTTAATCTATCTCCCGAATTTCCTTCCTTCCTTCCTTCCTTTCTTACTTTTTTTTTTTGTTTTGGCGGAAACAAGGATTGAACTCAGTCCCTTGTGCTTGCCAGGGAAGCGCTTATTCTACTGAGCTATTTCCCTGGCCCCTCTCCCAAATTTTCTGATGATGTATTTTAATTATATAAATATTTTAATAGCAATAATACTTGTTATGTTTAAATATTTGTGTGGTGAGTGGTTGATCCCAGGGTCACCCATTATGGTGTTCTTGCTTTCTTATACCATGGACCTACCTGGGCTGGTTTTACTTTTCTTTGAAGAAGTATTTCTATTGGTGGTGAATTGAGTCCATTTTAAAACACTTCCAGCTTGTATTGAAAATACTAATGTACCAGTTGCTAATTGTTGATTTAGCAGTTACTGTTTCATCATTTAAGACTTTCCATTACATTGTCTTTGTTTCTAAAGGTTTTTTGGAAAGTGAGCTGTCAGTCTAATGTTGCTCTCTTGATAGTAATGCAGTGTCTAGTTTTTGGTCTGGTGATTTTAAGATTTCTTATTTCGTTTGAAGCTAATTTTGTTATTCTTAGTTGGGTTTTCATATTTACTCTTCTCTGAGGTTGCAGAGCTTCTGGAATCTCTGTTGATGTCCATCACCTGTTTTGGACAATCCTTTACCCTCAAGTTTTCAAATATTATTTTGCTTCACCCATCATTATTTCCTTTTGGCATTTGAGTTGTAGGTAGGTGTAGTAGTTTTGCTTTCATTCTTTTGTCCTCTGTTGGTGTCATGGTTTGGAATATTCTGGGTTTTTTGTTTTTTGGTTTTTTTTTAGGGAAGGGTCTAGAGAATGTTTAGGATCTCACTGCTAGATTGGACTCATAGTGATTCTCCTGTTTACAGCCTCCCAAGTGCTGCGATTACAGGCATGCGCCACCACGCCCAGTCTCAATCGCCATCTCAGTGAGCCCTGGGGGGCGGGGCCATGGAATATTCTGTTGACCTGTGTTACAGATCACAGCTCCTATTTTCTGTTGTGTCTGGTCAACATTCAACTTATCCCTTGAGTTCTATATTTCATATTTGTTTTTTTCAGTTCTAGAATGTTCATTTCATATTTTAATTTGTATTCCAACTCATATACATTGTTCATGTTTTCATTAATTTTGTCTATGTCTTCTCTTTTGAAAGACATATCAATTACAGTTATTTTAAAGTTCTTATACAGTAACACTAATATGGACAGGTATCCTTCTTTTTGTATCTTCTACTCTTACCAGTAACCTTTTTATTTTCTTGACTTATTTCTAAAAATCGTGGTTGTGTGCTGGACTTGGGTGCAATGCCTTTACATGATGATGTTCTATTAAATAAATGGACTGTTCTTTCTTTGGTTAATGCATAGAATGAAGGACTTGCTCTTGGCAAGGGCTTGTTGTGAGTCTAGTATCGGATTGCAACCTTTTTTTGACCATGGTGCTGTGGTCCTTTGAAGGCCTGCTGGTCTTAGTCAGCCAAAACTTTGGAAATGGAGATTGAGTTATAAGCTTAAAAGTTTTTGTGCAGGCTGGAGAGATAGCTCAATGAATAAGCACTTGCCTAGAAAGTGCAAGGTCCTAAGTTCAATCCCTGGTATGACAAAAAAAAGAAAGAAAGAAAGAAAGAAAAAAAAAGATGTACCCTTGCCAGCCACGGAGGGTAGTTGGTGTCCCAGTGTTTGGTGGTTAGCATTTAAAAGGAGGTGCTGTAGTCCAGCCTGAGTTGACAGGAAGGACTGTGACCTAGCCTGCTTGCTGTGATCCTCAGCTGGCAGAACCAGCCACAAACTGCACCCCAGTCAAGATCTGGACCCATGAAGGAAGGTGTCTGGCTCTAGCCCTGTGGCCATGCAGGTAGGCACAGGTACAGATCCAGGATTGTGGACCCTGTGCACTGGGTAGGGGACCCCGAGGACACTGCCCACCTGGCTGGGCCTTGGCCAGTGCTCTGCTGTGCAGCTCCCTACAAAGCAGGCTGAGGACCCAGGGTCAGGGCTTCTGAAGTCTCCATTCTCTTGGCCCAGTTTCTGTCCTGACTGACAGGATCATCCTGGTGGCTCCTGTGTCTTTGCCTAAGATAGGAAAACACAGCAGGGGCTTGGGGAGCAGCTGAAAGTGCACAATAGCCACTCGTGCAGGATGAAGTAGCCCGAGAGCATGGGCACTCCTCCAGCCTGATGTGGCTTAACTGACTGCTGAGTGGAGAGGCTGAGCCTAGTAACCAGTAGGGTACCAACTCTTTGGGTAGTTCCCCTCAAGAGATGGGAGCTCCACCTGACCCAGCTTTTTGTCTCTTCCTCATCCTATTCTTGGGGTACAGCGAGAGCTCAGTGGAGCTCTACACAGGAAAACCCAACCTTTGAGTAGAAGGCAAAGTATTTTCCTCAGCACTGACAGCAGACAGGTTGTGGTTGAAACCTAAGAACTTAGACTGGAATGGCTGGGGGTTTTACACAAAAAACAGCAAATGAACTTAAAAAATTTTTTTTGTGTGTGTGTTTATTTGTTAGCTTGTATTCCTCCACAGTTTCCAACCTGGAAATCCCTCCCCTCCTCCCCCCCGCCGGATTTGGGACAGGATCTACAGGGTTTCACTACACAGGTAGGACCTGTAGTGATTCTCCTGTTTTCAGCCTCCCAAGTGCTATGATTACAGGCATGTGCCACCACGACCAGTCTCAATCGCCTTCTCAGTGTGCTCTGGGGTTGGGGCTGGCACACAGGGGATGGAACTCAGGCCACTGAGCTCTGCCTAAGCAGGCGCTTTAGACTACTGAGCTATCAGACCAACCCATGGAAAATATCTTGAAGGAAGACCTGCTTCTATGCCAGTTTCTCCCCTCCTGTTCCACTTGTCTCTTTTGTACTATTAGATAATGAGAGATCATGTTCTTTGATTCTTTTTTTTTTGCATAACCAGGGAGTAAACTCAGGCCCTTGTGATTGCCAGGTAAGCACTTATTCAACTGAGCCATCTCCCTAGCCCCTAGAGATCACGTTCTTTTCCAGAACCCTCAGTTTGGCTCTCCTAGCTTCTGAAGGCAGCCCCACAGGATGGCAAGCTGATTGCACTTTGGAGTTCTTCCTGTGTCTGATCTTTAATATATTCCTTAGCAGACTACCCAAAGTTTCCCAGACAAAGTGGATCTGTGGGGCTTGCCTAGACTGCTCCAAGCCAGTGTCCAACACTAGTGAATACTCCTGTGTAGGGAGTTAGGCCTGACTCCTTTCTAGACTATGAATCATCATCCTAGATGCTTCCACAGCTCTACAGTGTTTTAAAAGATGTATCTCTTTCTAGTCACTGTGGGAACATCATGCTGTGTTAATACACTGTGTTTTTCTGGGAGGTACAAATTTAGTTCTGACCATTTTTTATTTTATCTTGCTCCTTGCCAATTCCTTTTCCATCATTAATTTTTATCTATTTACACCTTTCATAGTTATTTCATATTTTATACTAGCATCTTGAAATACCTGAAATCCTGTGCACTGAACGTGAGGTTTTGTAGTTTCCCACTGTCTGTTATTTCTTGTAATGCTCACACCTGAAAAGTTGCACTGTTGGTTGGACTTGTTTGGTTATGAATTCATCTGGGCTGCACCTTATCTGCTCAACACCTGAGGACCTCAACCAGGGGTGCTTTCTCTCCTGCTTTTGGGGACATTGGGGTTTACCTTTGCATTCAACACTAGGATGTCACCAACAGGATGCCTCTGTTCTGGCCTTTCCCGGGACCTTTCTTGGTCAGGGGTCTTGAGTTGTCTCACTCGTTTTGTAGGAGAAGATCACAGCCTGCATCTAGGGAGGATTTATTTCCTGTTGATCAGCATCTCTTGCTGCTTCCTTCTTGGATTTGGCGTGCTTTTCTCCTTTTCCTGTCTCTCCTGTTTGTTGGGGAGGGCATCATGAATTTTAAAAAGTCAACATTTGTTCAAAATTTTGTGTATTGGAGTTTAACTCAATATTCCCGACTGGGTTGATAATATTTTTTATCTAAAGTTACCAGAGATTACATATAAGCAAAATGTGGGCTAGCCAAATAGCTCAGTGGATTAAAGCACCTGAAAGCTGGAGCAGGTGCCAGGTGTTCAATCCCCAGGCCTTCTGTGCTGGCCCCATCTCTGGGGTGATGGCAATTGAGACTGGGGTAGTGGTGCGCATTTGTAATCCCAGCTCTTGGGAGGCTGATCTAGTAGTGACACTCTGAACACCCTTTCCTTAAAGTACAGGAAAAAAAAGCCCAAAAACTATAAACAAAATGTTGAAGACTGAATAAGAGTAATATTAAAATCGAACACTGCATCAGTTCTTGCCACTGTACCCAAGTGTACTCCCAGAATGGTTCTGTCATGCCAGAATGATTGTACTCACTTCATTGCTCCAGGGCCCATGCTGGATCTGGGAAAGGCGATCAGCTTACCTTCACTTCAGAACAGCTTGCTCAGTGCCTAGTGCTTTTCTGCCCTCAGTCTGGAAAGCAGCTCCTTCTGGAGAAGTTTGCTGAGAGACTCCCTAGGGGACAAAGCAAGGTCGGACTCCAGGGGCTCACCTTCTGGGCTTGCAGAACTCACACGTGTCCTCACAACACCATTTTTTTTTTTAACCTGATCACAGTTTGGCTTTGGCTCTCTCACTTGACTTGTAGGGTAAGTGCTCATCTAATGACAAAGGATCCTACCATAAAGGTGTAACATCATCCCAGTGCAAAGTGTTTAGGGCAATTTCTTATCTAATGCACCCCCTAAAAGAATTAACATTTTATACATGAAGGTATTTACTATAGTGTTTAGTCTGTTTTGTGCTGTTCTAACAGGACAGTAAAGACTGGATCATTTATAAGGACATATGTTTCCAGTTAAAGGCTGGAAAGAGCAAGATCAGGGTACCAGCAGGTTTGGTTGTCTGCTGAGTATATTGGTTGCATCACCTGTGTGTGTGTGTGTGTGTGTGTGTGTGTGTACGTGCATGCGTGCTGAGGATTGAATTCAGGGCCTTTGCACTGAGTGATATCCCAAACCAGCATTATTATTTTTAACTTTGAGACAAGGTCTTGCTTAATTCACTAACTTGCTCAAACTGGGCTCAAGTTTGTGATCCTCCTGTCTCAGCTTCCTGAACAGGTGGGATTATAGGCTTGTCCTGCTAGACTTGGCTTTCATCAGCTGTTAACAGACAATGCCCTTAATACCTGGAATTTTGACAATACCTGGCAATACCTGGTATTTAAAATGCATCATGTAGTATTTTAAAAACTTAAACAGGTGGGGAAGATTTCTTATGTTTCAGATGGAAAAGTTTTTAACTAACTTTACTGATTCTTGTCATGGGCAGATAATTTTGACTCCTAGAGTGGTGCAGTCACTTTTTTTTTTTTAATGTATCCATTAGAGAAACATCAGTTCCTTGTGTTTGTCAAATGTCACAGGTGGGACATGCCAAATTGTGGCTTTGCACTGGCCAAGCAAGTCCCTAATTGCCTGTAGGTCAGGCGCACACAGGGCTGAACTGAGTGGCATGCTCAGTGACCATCCCCTTGCTCTGTGGTCGCAAGGGAAGTCTGGGTTTCTGGCTTCTCAGTTTCTAATTACCTTCTTGGTCTGTTTCTCTGATAGGTGCTAAACCTTGTTAGTCAGACCTATCCTATGGAACTTTTTGCAGTAATAGAAATGTTCAGTATGTATGATGTCCAGTATAGTAGCCTCTAGTCACATGTGGCTATTAGGCACTGGAAATATGACTAGTGCTACTTGGAAACTGAATTTTACATTTTATTACATTCTCATTAATTTAAATTTACATGAGTAGCCACATGTGGTTAATAGCTGCTATGTTGGGCAATATAGTCTCCATGGATTCATAGTTTGTTTGGTGGAATTTAGTGGTCTTTAGTGTCTATTTGAATTCTGATATCTGCTTTTCTTTGCTTGTTTGTGTTATTTATTTATTTTTAATATTATTGCACTGAGCATCAGGAGCTCCTTTTTGTATAATCACAGATCACAAGCTTTTCCCACTCTGCTTTGTCAGTAGGGATGTCACCCCCTTGGGGAGAAGATTTTGCCTGAACAAGATGCTAACAATGCAAGATAGGCTGAAGTAGAAAAGAATAAAAGATTTTGTTGGCAATAGCTTGTATTACAAACCGCTATAGCAAACTAGGAAGTTGCCAGCCCCTGATACATACTGCTTTGTTCATTCAGCTGTGTTCCTTTAACCAGGTTTTAAATTTTTGTCAAAATTAATTTAAATGTATGATTCAGTTTTCTGTTATAAGTAGTTGCTGTTTGTAAATGAAACTAATTTCTATTTGGTACAAGTAATGCAATTTAGAGTTACAGATCTCTTGATCCTTTGGGCCTAAGCAGAATAAATGTAGTACCTAATGGTAGAATAGAGCAAGATTTTTCTTTGAATCTTAAAATAACTGCTTTGTAAAAGTGGGTTAAGTTATTTTAGAAACTATAAATAGTCACTTGGTAATTAGGTGTTTGGTTTTATTTGTTATAATGGAGTGCTTATTAAAGTTCAGTGCGTTTTTACCCCATGGATCCAAGGCTTTTATAGGCCAAGTGATAACAGGCAGCCTGTATATTTCATTTGTTGATTATGATTCATCTCAGATGATAGATGACCTCCTGAACTTTTAAATTCCTGTTTGGTTATAGAGAAAGAAAATTCTCATCTCTTTTGATAGGGCCTACTCCAAAATTCTGCGCCCATTTATATAATCATAACCTTACATTATATCATGTAGTCAAAGGGGGAGAGATGATAACACGGACATGCTTTCTCTGTCAAATGCTTGTGGAATTCAGCCTGTTCTGGGCTTATCTCTTCCCACCAGGATTCTTCTTCCTTTTTTCTCTGCATAGCTGCTTCACGTAGCTAAAATAACTCAGAACTTCATGGGACATAAGTTCCTGCAGAAATAGGCCTGCATCTGGTCAGCGCACAGAGCCTGACACGCCAGTCCCAGAGCACTCGCCTGCTGGAGCTTGGTGCCTTCCCTCGCGTCCATCAGGCGGTGGACGATGGCACACAGCTGACAAGATTGATGCTGCATTTGGAGCTCTGGGGTAGGGGTCTCGCGTGGCTGGGAATGGCTATTGGCAGACTGTCCTTTGCACACGCTGTCCACAGAGAACACAGAATAATGGGAGGTGATTTTGTTTTAGTGTTTGCCATTTAGAGTCTTTTAATTTATCCCTATTCCTTAAAAAAATGAATAATGTTTTTCTCTGAGATAAGCATTGTTACAAATTGAAAACTATATGTTTTATATAAATATTTTAGGGACTGGATAGCTGAAATTTTGAGCATCAGTCTGAGTCCTTCTGCAGCCCACCCCCTCCAAAACCCAGTCGGCCTCTGCCTCAGTAGTGAAGCTTTCTGCTTGCCATTTTCATGTGATCTAATAACAATAAGTACATTTTAAAATTTATGAAAGTTTAATGAATGGCTAGTGTGAGGAGAGACTACTTTTATAACAAGATTAATACCTGGGCTCAAGGGACATAACATTTTAGTAAAATCAAAATTTGTATAGCTATTCGAGCCATGCTTGCAACCTCTGACTTCCTTATAAAAATGTCTAAATAAAATACTTGCAGCCATCCCTGGCTGTGATTTCCACATGCTCTACATGGCCTGACCCCAAACCCATGCCGGGTGGGGAAATCTGAGCCAGGATCTCCTCTGTCCCAGTCATTTAAGCTTGTGCAGGGGACAGCATGAGGATAAGGCACTGTTCCTGGCTTCATGATTCTGGGGGAAATACAGATAGAAGTATGGCACAAGGTAGTTCATGTTTTAAATTATCTTAAATGTACTTTGTACAGTCTATAGCATCCCTGTGTTAATTACAACATTTTAAAAGTCTTGGTATCTTCAGATTTTTTGTTTTATTTATTTAGTTACAAGAGAGGCCCACTGGGGTAGATGCTGTGGACCAGATACTGGAACAGTTTCTGATTGTAACGGGAGCCTTGTTTTTGATCTAATTTATAATGAGGTATAAAGCTGCTGGCCAGCTGACGCTAATCTTAATTTATGGTCTGTTTAACCTTTTTATTTCCCAGCCATTGCTGACACCCCCAGCTCTTCTGTGGCCTATTTCAGAGGCAAATGTGTAGTGTCACAGTTCTTGATCTTGGGGACGGGGGGAGCTCCTTACCTAGGTATCTGCTATGCTTTGCTGTGGGCTCCAGTGGGTAGCAAGACAGGCCATGTGGATTTTTGAATAGCCAGTTCTTTGCAATGTGTCAAAGTGAACACTACATGTATAAAGATGACAGTGGAATGAGTGCTTTTCTCTTTTTTGTATTGTTTATCTTGAGATAATTTTGCACTTGCTGGAAAGTAGCATTAGTGGCATATAATTTCATTCGTGGAGTGTGAGCACCTTATGTGACTGGGGCACAGTCACCATGCCCAGTGCATCGGCATGTTTATACCACTGCAAACCTTTGCTCTCTCTCCTTGTCCACTCTAGGTGATAGCCTGAATATGTCCAGCTAGATTCCTGGGTTGTAATTCTCAGCCATTGTATGATTGCGGTAGGAGATAGGGCTTTGGGGAGGTGATTAGTTAGGTTGTGTGGGTGTAGCCCTCATGCATGGGGTTAGCACTGATAAAACAGGTGCAGGGGAGCTTTTTCTTTCTTCCACATGAGGATATAGTGAGCCTTAACGAGGCTTTCACTGTAGGATGGCTTTCCTCTCCCAGTGCTTGATCTTGGACTCCTAGCCTCCAGAATGTAGAAATAAATTTTTCACTATCGATAAGCTCATTCCATCTAAAATGTTGTGTCATCGCCACCTGAATGGACCACAATGTCTGATTTGCAGCCAGATTTTCTTTCATTACCTTTTGTGACCTAGATCATTTGAAGGACCCTGGTCAGTTGCTTAGTGGCTTATCTCTCCTTCAAGTTTCTGATGTTGTCTCATGGTTGGATTGAGATGATACAGTAATAGTAAAAAGGCATGGGGGTGATATGCTCCTACAGGTCTCTGTCTACCTGCATTTACTGAGAGTGTTGACCTTAGTTCCTGGGATAAGGTGGGATCTATGATACTTCCCCAGCTATGAAGTGTGTGTGTGTGTGTGTGTGTGTGTGTGTGTGTGTGTGTGTGTATATATATATATTTTTTTTTTTTTTTTCCCTTTTTTGTACTTAGAACTCAGGACCTCATGCCTGCCAGACAGGTTCTGTGTCACTGAGTTACATCCACGGGGAAGTGAATATTTTCCAAGGTAGTTAATCCATCAGTATTCTTGAGGGGAATATTTTGAAGTCAGCTGTATTTTTGCAGGCTTTTACCTACTAATTTTAGCCACCTTGCACACGTGTTGCCTACAACAATTATTACAGTACTTTCTTGGTTTCTGAATATATTATATTCACCTCATTTCCTTATTTATTAATTGAAATCTTTAAGGAAGAGCTTTTCTTTCTTTGCCATTATTTAATCATTCCATTATTTTTGTCAGAATAGACTCATGAATTTTATTTCATTTTATTTTTTAAAAAATTTTTATTGGGGCCAGGAGGTGGCTCAGTAGAATAAGTGCTTCCCTGGCAAGTGCAAGGGCCTGAGTTCAATCCCTAGTTTTGCAAAAAAAAAAAGAAATAGTAATGAGACAGTTTCAAAATAGGTTAATAGGGCAGTTAGTATAATTAATACATTGCATATTGTTATCTTCATAGTAGTTATTCAGAGTACAGGGTGCAGATATGATATCTTGTCTAAAAATATTATATTTCATTTTATTATATGGAGGATAGTCTAATGCTTTCAGTACTTATTTTGTTACTCAAATGGCTCCTCCTTTGTCTCTTAGGAAACTCCTTAAATTTACTTCTTGTCTTTTTTCTAGCATTTTCTTGCATCATAGTTTAATCTTACCTTATATTTTCTCTGACCTGCCCCTGAATTCAGTTACTTTTACAAGGGTCCTCATTTTCTCTTGACTAGAGAAATATTTAGAAGTAGAAACTGGTGGGAGTTTGCTTCCACTGGAGAGGTGCTGTCACTCCCTCTCTCCATGGTGGCCAGGCCCAGGCCTGTATGTATACTGATCTGCAGCAGCACACGTGTGTCCGTCTGTCTTTGTTCCTGTGCCTGCCATCTGCAGGCATGTTAAAAGCTGTGAATTTATCTAATACCTCTAAATCAGTGACTTTCTAGATCAATCCTTTATCTTTTTCCCATTTGCTCACGCCCTCCTAATAGTGAAGAACCTCTTTCTGAGGATCTGGAATACGTTTATATATGTAATAGGTTAAACACAATGGTAAAACCTGTGTCACTGTATTTTGATCACTAGGTACTGATGGCTAGGGAGGCAGATCTCTGCTTATGAAGAATATTTCATGTGCTTGCTTGGTGAAAGACTTCAGTCTATAGAATTCTTCTGTAAATATGGTTAGGAACACAGAGTTGACATTTGAACTAGAATAGACAGAAAATTAAATCATTTTGTTCCAAAATAGATGGCATGCATCTGAATAGATATAGCAACTAATTAGTATATTTCTCAAATATCCAAGTGTTGCATGTTAAAAACAAATAAAAATGGAAGTACTGAAATATTACTTTATATGAAAAATAATCTTCATTGCATTCTCTACTAATTTATAATTTATGCTTTAATCCATTTTTATTTTTAATTTCTATTTCTATAGGATTTGTACTATTTCACCTATATGTGATTTGTTATGATTCTTAATTCTTGGTTATAAACAGAAATAAAGTGCAATACATAAATGTAAGGCAATGTAGAAGACTTTGTAATACTTTATACATGATATCCATACTGTGTAGCACTCACAATGAGGAGTTTTAAAGTACTATGTATCTTTATTGATAGCAAATTGGGCAGAACCTTATCTCCAGACTCAGTACCATTTCCTTTTTTAAATGTATATTGGGTTTACTGGTGGCAAAGGGCTATAATAATTAGCTGGTGGAAATACAAAAATATTATTGTCAGTTTTTATCCAGTGAAGACTTAAAATTGGTAGATATGCGTATGAAATAACTAGACCTTTGGAGTTGTCTTGAAAATTATTATATGTTATATTAATTAAATATTAATGTTAGGTATCTCTTATGCAGGCTTTTTAAAGGGTATCTCCACTTGTTTTACATTCATTTTTAGGGCAGACCTTTGCATATGGACCAGTATTACAAATCTTGACATTCAAAAAGACAGAAAAATTTTTGGTGGGGGGATCACCAGCTGCACACTTGTTGAGAAGAGTCCTCATTCTTCTGTTCTCAATTTTGGTCAAGTGGGAGTGTGAGGCTCACCTTCAGGCCCTATCAATCATACCTCTGGAGGATCTTAGGGCATCTTTAGGTAATAGGAGTATGTGGTAGTGAAGAAGCTAGATGTTGGAATCCCTGGCTTTTATTTTAGGCTCATCCACAACTTACTAGAAGTGTGACCTCAGGTAAATGATTCATTTCTAGGCTAGTTTCCTCATCTGGGATGTCTGGATTATGCCACTTACCTCAATGGGACACTGTAAGGGTAGACTTTATTAATACTCCAAATATTAGCTATATGGCATATCAAGGTTCAGTGGTTTTTACCCAGATAATTCAGTAGCTCTGATTAGCTAAATTCCTGTTTCATTGCCAGCTTTCATATAATTATAAGACCAAGTAAAGTATCAGAGTATCAGAAAGTTTGAAAATGACTGCTGCTGTTTAAAGTATTATGTATCTTAATTGATAGAAAATTAAGCAGAACCTTATCTCTGACTCAGTACCTTTTTCTTTTTTTAGTGCATATTGGGTTTACTGGTGGCAAAGTAATTATGTTGTCATTTATTTCTGAAAATAGCTCAGTGACTTTGACTTTGTCACTTTCTGATGCCAGGGTTTCCTGATTGCTCATAAAGAAATTCCAGTAACTCTCCTGCATTAAATCCTTTGCAAATAGATTCTTTCTTGTACTTGGCTCATCCTGTGGTGGTTGATGTGGGCCCTTTTCTATTCATGTACTTACAAGCAACTTTTAGGTAGGTTTATCCATAGATTCATTGCCTCTAAATCTTGATTGCCTTTTTTGTAGCCTGAATTTTGTTCCCCTAGATCAGACCTGCCTCTAGTTGAGAAGGAAGCTTTATCTTG
>PVKA01015697.1:14805-49575 GCA_004027165.1 Ctenomys sociabilis | reverse complement strand
AGGGCATAGGAGAACCTGTACTGTAACATCATGAAACCCAGTTGTGCCCCAAATTTTCTCTTCAAGTAGATTATGGAGCCACAGAGGAAAGAGATTGATGATCTATAGTGTGCCGGGGGAGAGTCACATGGAGAGAAAACTTTCTCTCAGGCTCTCATAGAGAGCAAACTGGTCAAGCATTGCTCATGACTCATCCACATGGATGACACAGACAAAGGATCTACAGAATATGGTACAGGACTACCAGAAAAACCCTTAGGGGACTTCACTGACCACATAAGAAACATAAAGTACATGTGTTGGTATATAAGTCTTGCTCTATCTAGGTCTTAACCATCCAGCAAAAAAGTATAAAAATGAAGTATACATCGCGGGGCCATAATATTAAGCTGAGATGTAAATGGCTATGGTCGACAACTTCTTTGAATAATTCACTATTGTTGTGTAATGCTGGACTGTGTTGGATTGTGTTGTCGAATTCAAGCACCTAAGTTATTTGAATGACAATGGAGCGCCCACCTTTGACAGGTGTAGACAAAGGAAGGGATATAGAAAGAAAAAAACTATAATGTTTTCATGTGAGGCTCTTGTGCTCAACTTGTTTGAAGGTTTTTGAATTTGTTGGCTGTTTATAGTCATGTTTTTCCATCCTTTTTAAGTTTTAAGCTATAATTCCTTCAAATATTGTCTCTTATTGATATATACCAGGTGATTTGCCTCAGCCATGAACTAATTCACTGGTAATTAGTTTTATAGACTGCTGACATTTGTTTATTATCTAGGGATGTTTACCATATATTTTATTTATTTGTCTCTTACTCTTCCTGTGGGATGAAGCAATTTTTCCTGGATGTTTGTTTTAATTCCTTCTCTTTCATTTTAAGTGTAACATTTTCTTGACTTAGTTGTACTATTTTTTGTTTTATGCTTGTAGTATCCACAAGATGCACATGTACAAACAAAAATTATATTAAGTTTCTATGAAATTTAACCTTTATAACATTTTACTAGTTTAATCTTTTTATTCATTTTTAAGGAGAAAGAAGATAAAATATCAGTGAAACAGTTTCAAAACAGGTTACTAGGAAAATTACAATAATTAATATAGTGCATATTGTTGTCTTCATAGTAGTTATTCAGAGGACAAGATGCAGATATGATATCTTGTCTAGACAATAGTAGTAGAAACCTTTCTTCTCAATGAATTAGGAGAAAATAGCTGTATATCCATCCTAACTATCTTGTGTTTACATATATTTCTTTCTTTTCCTTTGGCATCAGGTGTGAAAAAGTCCTATAAAGACTTCTTCAAGTTCATCATCTCTAGCTGCAATGGAACACCTGTCTGTGACAAAACAAAACAAAAAAGGGGGATATCTTGGGAGCCAGGGAAGCTAGGAAATTAGTCAAATATTTGTAGGCAGCCTCACCACCTAAAGCAAACAAGGTACCTCAGTCCTGACTTAAACGTCTTGTCTGGTTAAGGTCAGCTGTTAATCACTAGGTAACCTTGTGTCATGTGCTACTAACTTTGCAAAAGTATAAAAGACCATTTTGTTGTACAAAAACAAATAGTTTAACCTTGTTAATGTTTTTTTGAGACACAGAAAAAAACCTTTATATATATATATCCCCTAAAGCTTCATGTGCTCATAGATTGGAGTTCGGGAACTGACTTCATCATGGGTTCATGAAACTGCTTTAGTCCACTGGCTGCTTTCTCATAGTTTTTGGTTTGTATGATGGACTACCTGAAGGAGGATTTAATGCTGTGTATGTCTTCAGGGTGGTTGGGTGGGGGCACCAACCAACTAGTTTGTAGCTTGAACAGAATAAAAGGAAAAAGAAGGAAGGAAATCTCTCTATTTCCTGACTGCTACTCCATGCACTGTTCCTCCTGTACTCTGCTGTCCTGTTTTGGAGCCTACCAACAATGGACCTATACAAACTGAGTTAAAACAAACCCTTCTTTTTTATACTTCTGACTTTCAAGAATTTGTGCCAGCAAGAAGAAAATAACTTACATAGTCCTCAGAATATAATTACTTATGACAAAATTTGCATCACTTGTGTAACATATTTCTTTACAAATTATTATGGTTAATCATTGTTTTCTTCTACCTTTCCTAGTAAGTACAAATGTGGCTTACAAGTTTCATTGTATTTTTAGTATTCTAGAGATCATGTACTTTTTTAACAACAAGTCTTATACTTTTAGATGTTATTCATTAGCATTATTTTTTTCAGTTTGATGGCCTTTTTCAGTACTTCTTATAAAGTCAGCTTGAAGGTAATCATGTCTTCCAGCTTTTATGTGTCTTGGAAAGTAATTTGTTTCCATTTTTCATACAGTGCATCTCTTTATACAATATCCTTGATTGTAAGATTTTCCTTCAACATTTAGAATATAGTCTCTCATTTTTTTCTTGGACTTTCAGGCTTCCATGACAAAGTCAGTTGCTGGGCATATTAGAAGTCTCTTAATCTTTCTTTCCACTTTTCTCTTGCTACTTATAGGATTGCCTCTTTGTAATTAACCATTGGTGACTTGATTGTCTAACATGGGAGTGTTAACTTGACTGAACATATTGATGACTTTTGACAGTCTTGTACCCAGCTGTGTGTATATTATTATAAATAGGGAAGGCTTTCTTTTATTGATTCTTTATGTTACTAAGTCTTTATTCTTTGAAAACCTATGAATGATGCTTACTGTTTTGATATTATGGCATAATACCATAAAAATCTTTCTTCCTTTTCATTATATTTCTTCTTAACTCTCACACAGCATAATTTTTAGTTTCTGAAGAGAATGGAGAATAATATTAAAAAAGAAAACAAATGATACATAATTTCATTAGACAAAATATGAATTTAACAGTACTTGTTGCATTGCAGAGTGTTGCTTTCAAGTTAATTGTTCACATTAACAGATATATACATACAAAACTAAAAAAAGTTATAAGAAATAAAGATGAGAGAAGAAAGGTAAAAATAGAAAAAGAAGACAAAAAAGCATTAACTTCTCCTTTTCATACTCCAGCAGAAATTCACAGTACAATAATCCAAACTATCCTGCTTACATACATAGTTTTATCTCTTTTCCCCATTCTCTCCTGTCCTTCTTATTTCAGTAAGTGCTTCCTTAGGGACAGGTTCATTCCCTTTCATAGCATCTATTATACTTTTCAGATTTTAGCTACTCTTTTAGTGTCTTACAGTAGGAAGGAAATGTGATGTTTGCACATGTGAGTCTGATTTATTCCACTTACCAAAATAGTCTCTTGTGTCTATTTACATATGAAAGCCTTGAGCTTATCTGTTTTTAAAGTAGAGTAACACTTTATTGTGTAAAAATACCTCATTTTCTTTATCCATTCTTCAGTTGATAGGCATTTGGGTGCTTTCAAGATTTAGCTATGACAAATTATTCTACTATAAACATAGTGGAATCATTGTGTTATGATGTTTTCAGTCCTGGAAAAATAACCAGGAGAGGGATAACTGCTTGAATGGGACCACCAATCCTAGCTTGTTAAGGAATCTCCATACTGATTTTCATTGTAGTTGTTCCAGTCTACACTCCCACCATAAGTGCAGGATTTCTTTCTCTCCACAGTCTCTCCAGCATGTTATTGCTTAATATCTTGATGGTAGCCATTCTTTCTTGGGTGAGATGAAATCTCAGCATTGTTTTAATTGGCATTTCTCAAATGAGCCACTGCTCATTTGATATTGAACATTATTTCATATATTTATTTGCCATTTGCTTCATCTTAGACATATGTATTCATCTTTGATGCCCAATTTTGGATTGAATCTTTGAATTTTTGATGCACACAATATAATTTTAAATAAACTGAGTTTACAGACTCCTTCCTCTGTTTTATCAGTTCTGCTATTGATTTTCATTTCATTGTTCATCTTGTTCCTTCTTATTTTACAGTACAAGTATTTCTAGGTTTTGGTGATTATTGTTTTGGTCTCTATTGAATTTCTCAAAACTTCATATAGTATATGCAGATTCTTAAAGTTAGCAGAGCTTTCGTAAATTAGCTATTCTGAATTCTTGGTTCAAAATATAGTTACTGGGTCTTTCTTTCCCTTATATTGCCCTAGCAGTCTTCAGTGCCTCTAGACATGCAGCAATCAGTGTCCTATAGAAAGGTGAGCCCTAACAAGATGAGATGTCTCCCTGGGGTTGTGACATTGAATACTGTGTTTGGTTTCTGGACCCATCTTATCTGCTCTTTACTCTTTGCTCCTTCCTGATTGTCATGAGGTTAATAACTCTCTTCTGCCATGTGTCTCTGGCAAGATGGTTTGTCCTGGAGCTAGCTGATCATAGACTGAAATCATGAAGCAAAAGAAACTATTCCTTCTTGAATTTGTCCCAGTAATAGAATGTTGACTAACACAATAACAGTCCATAGTCTGTCTATACATTATTAGAGTTGCAATGTTTTGTTGAAGATTTTTGCATGGAAGGTTATGAATTATACTTTTTCTTGTGAACAGAGTATAATAATAATCAATCTGACATTAGAAATGGTACACAATTAGAAGACCAAGATGACAGATATTTCAAGCATGGTTTTGGTATTACACTTTGCTGTTCTCAATGTAGTTGGTAAGTTCACAGATATCAACATACAGAGTTGGTCAGGGTGAGAATTCTGCCTGTTAATTGCTATTTTCAAAAACTTGATTGAAATTCGTAGGACTAGGGCCTTATCCATCTTGTAAAGATACATGTATGGTTTTGCCCCTACCTCATTTCGTAACTTTTCTTCTTTATCTCTCTTTGTTGTTAAATCCTTAAGTTATGTTTCTTTCAATAAAAAAGTAATAATAAATGGTAATAAAAGTACATGAAATATAACAAAAATTTAAGATTTCTAGGAAGCATGTGGTAATGTCCAATCATATGTCCCATCTTGCATTGCTATATCTGTTAATCTGAGCAATAGAACTGATAAAAAAATAGATCATATATCAATTACTGTTGGTCAGATATTCTTGTTTTTCAAATCTATAATGTATGTATTGTATGTTACCCTGTTTCTGTCTTTGCTTTTGTTTTTCTTGTTCTTGTTTTTACTCTTCAAAATAAAAGAAAATTCTAAAAAGGCCTCCAACAAACACACAAAAAAGAATACTTTTCTTTTGTATTATTCTTGATTTTGTTATTTAAGAAATGTCTCATAAAATCAATTGTTAAGTCTCTTTCCTGAAAGTAATATTTTTCATATATTCGCAAAGTTTTTTAATGAAATCAATTTTCAGTAATTTATTTTTCAGAGTTTCTAAATAACTGACTCAATTTCATTGATCACATGGACCTAATTAGATTATTACATCTTATTTATTAATGAAATTTTATTAGTTCTCTGTAGCTGTTTTAACAATGTATTACAAATATGGTGACAATAAATAACAGTTCATTATTTTGGTAGCCTTGACAGTTGGAAGTTCATGCTGCAATTTAATTAGAGCTGGGCACAGTCTAAGGCACAGTGAAAATGGCTTCTGAACTGAGGGGTTATTTCTGAGGCAGAAAAAGTGGAAATTACAGTTTTAAATCGGTTAAGACCTTTCTGTGTATTCATGTATCTATTAGAATTTCTGAAGATATTTTATAAAATTTTACTTTAAATATAGCTTAAGCCTTGTTTTCTACCTGTGTAGTAGTCAAGGTGTTTACTGATTTTATTTTTTTCTGAATAAAATTTGATGTAACTTCATTTATTTTGTAACAATTGCCCATGAAATACCTCACATAGAAAAAGGAATTCTGCTTCTCATGAATATTTTACATATACTCTTATCATTACATTGTTGAAATACTTACTAGTGTGTTTGAAAAGATTGGGATAAATAGCAGGAATGGGAGAAACAGAAAACAATAAGTGTGAAATCTACATATTTAAATAGTAGAGGAAGCAGATTAAACAAAGTTAGATAATCTGTGATAACATGAATATTGTCTTTAAGAGCTTACTATGATCTGATGAAGAACAAGAGAGATTTGCAGCATGGTTGGTAGAAAATGCTATTATTACCAGAATGTTTAGAGACAGTAGTTGCAAAAAAGGCCCCAGAAATGTTGGGGAGCTGACCAGACCTATTCCATGTGATGGAAGAGTAAATGAAAATATGTAATGCATACTGTTTGATTGATATTTATGACAGCCAGTGAAAAGCAGACTAGGTACTGACATCGGTTCTAAAAATTAGACAGAGGGTTGGAGAAGACACAATTACTTTGGAGTAAATGTTTACTTGTGAATGTTGTATGTGTGCAAGATGTAAGGTAAAATATTAAAATAGAATTAAGGAATAAAATTGAATCCACAGCAAAGGGCTAACACATAAAAGAGGTTTACCAAATATTGTTTTCTATACCATATTACATCACAATTATTTTTGTTCTTAACTTTACATTTATGAAGCCTTTAAAAATGTGCAGCTTTTAAAAATATTCTAAGTGGGTAATTTAAATATGTTAAATATTTTAATCTATCAGTAGCTTTTGTAAAACTCCAACATGGTGCTACTGAAACACTTTCTATATTCTTGCCCTCATTTATCACTTCTAAAGATTACAGATCTTCAGTCACACAATTAAAAACCAACATGTCCTTAATTCTAATGACAGTAATACAATCATTTAATTATGGTTGAGAGGTTTTATACAACTTATTTGAACTTTACTGTCTAATTCTGCTGCACTTTCTTAAAAAGGAAGTTGCATTCTTTGGTTTTAGAACTGTTTATTTGAGTGAAAGGAAAAACCTGTAATTTTATTGTTTATATTATCAGGAACATATGCACATTGCGGAAACATGTAGAAAAGGAACTTATAAAAATATAACTTACATCAAAGAATCACATCACTAACATCTGCTAGACCCTGGCTTACCCTAGTGTTTGAAGCAGTAATGGTTCTAAGCACTTTATTTCCAGCAGGAGTGAGATAGCAATATAAAAATATGCATAGATTTTTGTAGAATCTTAATGTTCTGTTACATGTCTCAAAGCAAATCAGAAATGCTACCTATTATTCTTGAGAACTGCTATTTATCGCAGCATGACTAACCTATTTGTTCAAAAGGTGTTTATCTAGAATTGCAAAAATATTTTCCTGTAACATGTTATCAAAATCATATTAACATTTAAGGTATTTATTCAAAGCTATTGCTGGAGGTATGTGTTTATAACCTCAAAACAAATTATGTCTGTGGTAGTTCCTCTCTGCAATGTTCTTCAAATCTCCTGCCTTGGGTACATGGGGCCATGTGGTTCCAATGAGACAGATGCAGTGGTTAGGGGCTGAGGGGTAACCTCAGAAGTGAGGCCACAGGGAACACAAACTGTTTTTCTTTTTTTTATTATTAGTTTTATTGAAGAACAAATAGCAATGTGGCAGTCCCAAGACAAACTAACAGGACAGCTTCAATAAGTCAATACATTGCAAAATGTTTGCATAATGTTTTGGTGTCGTGCAAGGTGCATACATGATATTATACTTACAGACATTATTATAGCAGATGTCTCTAATCAGTGAAAGAAGAGAGTGTAGCTATATACTTATCTTATATTTTATAGCTGAATTATATCACAGATTCAATAATTAATGCTTTCTACCTTGTTATCACCCTAGTGTTTGTCCATACAATTATGCAGAAGCATGGCATATTTATCTAAATTGTACTGTTAATATACCCACATCATGATGCTTCCTTTCTATACCCCATTTTTTGTCTAGACCTGTCAGAGATGGACACTCCATTGTCATTAAACCAATTTAGGTGACTGACCTCAGCAACACAATCCAAAACAGTCCAGCATTCCACAATAATAATAAGTTATCTGAAGAAGTCATTGACTATAGCCATTTACAGCTCAACTTATTATTATGTCCCCACGTTATATACCTCATTTTTATCCTTTTCTGCTGGCTGGCTAAGACCGAGATAATCAAGACCTATATACCAAAAGATACAGCTTTTTATTCTGATGAGGTCAGTGAAGTCCCCTCAGGGTTTATCATGTAATGCTTTACCTTGCTCTGTAGATCCTTTGTCTGTGTCACCCATGCAGATGAGTCATGGCCAATGCTCGACCAGTTTGCTCTCAGAGAGAGCCTGAGAGAAAGTGTTCTCTCCATCTGACTCTCCACAGGCACACTATATATCATCAGTCTCTTTCCTTTGTGGCTCCATAATGTCCTTGATCAGAAAATTTGGGGCACAACTCAGTTTCATGATGTTACAGTATGGGTTCTCCTATGTCCTGAGTCTTCACTGATCTTGAAAGGCTAGGGCCAAAATGTTGGCAGGCCTTGCAGCTCTTCTTTTTCTCCGATTTTGATCTGTGCACTTAGGTAGTTAACCATCCAGAAGAAAAGCTGACTAGTGCCCTGCAACATAGGCCATTCAGTTTTCTCTATCTGAATCAATTCTTTTTAGTTGTTTTTGTAGATTTCTATTTGTATATTTTTCTTTTGACTTATATTAGGAAGACTATACGATATTTGCACATGTGTGTCTGGCTTATTTCACTTACTAGTATATATTCAAGTGGCATCCACTTCAATATAAATGCTTCAAGTTTACCATTCTTTATAGCTGAGTAATACTCCATTATATAGAAATACCACATCTCTTTCAACCATTCCTCATGTGATGGACATCTTGGTTGTTTGCAAGATTTTTGTCATCACAAATTGTGCTGCTATAAACATAAGTACACATATATCACTATGATATCATGTTTTCAGTTCCTCTGGGAAAATTCCCAGTAGGGGGATAGCTGCCTTGAATGGGATTTCCAGTCCTACTCTTTTGAGGTATCTCCACAATGATCCCCACAATGGTTGTACCAGTCTACATTCCCACCAGCAGTGGAGAAGTGTTCGCTTTTCACCACAACCTCTCCAACATTTGTTGTCGGTTCATTTCCTTATGATGGCCAATCTTTCTAGAGTGAGATGGTATCTCAGTGTTGTTTTTATTTGTATCATGGATGTCTAGCCATCTGGGGCTCAGACTGTTTTTCATGGAGATATCAGGACTCTGGCTGCTCCTGTTTCTCTGCTCCCTAGTCTCCCTGAGGTGAACTGGCTTTCTAAACTGCAAATCCCTTCAGTGCTGCTCTCTGTTGCCGCTGCCCAAAGCCCATGCGGCCAATCAACGGAAGAGTTCTGAGACCACAAAGCAAAGGAGCCTATCCTCATTTTGAATTGTTTGTTTGTTTATTTATTTATTTATTATTTATTTATTTTTGGTAGAACTGGGGATTGAACTCAGGCCCTTGTACTTGCTAGGGAAGCACTTATTCCCCTGAGCCACCTCCCTAGCCCGCTTATCATGTTCAATTGTTTGCCAGAGATTTAACTCAGGAACTTAAAACTGGCTGATACAGATTTTCTCTGTAGCTTATATATCTTAATTTGCTAGATGAAAAAGTTCACTTCTGTGAATATAGTTTTCATTTTTTAATTTATTTCATTCATTTACCCCTTTATATATTTTCCCAAGGTGGTAATAATGACTGTACCACTGCTGTTCCTTGTGTACCTCCAAGGTATGTAACAATTATAGATAAAAAATAAACGAGTACATTTCATGTTATTTAAAATGATTCATATTAAACTTGCACACAGTAAATATGTAGGTAAAATGGCAAAGAAGAAATAATGCCTTTACCAATCTACAACTATATTTTCTAATGAAAAATATAAATATTTGCTACTTAAAAAACTTCAGAGTACAACTACTATAAGAACAAGAATAAGATGATATTTCTTTAATTTCTGATACCATATGTAATTTCTGACCCAATAGTTTTGTTTGGTAACATTTTTTTCATGTATTTATTACAGGGTATTCAGATGCTCACTACACAGATTGGACTCATAGTGAAGCTCCTGCTTCCAGGCTGTCGGCCCTAGGAGTACAGGTGCGCGCCACCACTCCCAGGCTCAGTCACCATCTCAGCATGCTCCGAGGGTGAGTCGGGCAGGGCATGTGGTGCTGGGGGTCAAACCCCGTCTGTGCACTCTGCCTAAGCAGGCACTTCAGTCTGCGGAGCTACCTGGCTGGTCCAGTAAATATTTTAAATATTCATGAAATATATTAAGATACAGATTTTCAGAAAGAAGTATTTTCAATCCTTTTCGTTGAGTATATTAACACATAAATAAGAAATTCACGTTTTTACATTTTAAAGTTAATTTCATTAGTACTTGAAATAAATATGAAACAAAAATTTGAAAAAGAAAACTATCATAACTAAGCAAAAGAGATATAATGGGATTATATTTAAAGGTTACCATTATGTATGGTGTTGGATATAGGAAAAGGCATGTGTGTATATACACATACAGCTGTACCACATTATTTTTAGCACAGATATGGGTACGTGTGTTGCATAGTAACACATTTACCAGGGCTGGTGAAATAGCTCAGTGAACTAAGCACCTGCTCAGGCAAGCGTAGGGACCTGTGTTTGGCAGACCCACCACCACATGCAGTGCCAGCCCTGTCCCCAGGAGTGCTGAGCTGGACATTGACACCCACTGTGGGGGCACACACCTGTAATCCCAGTGCTGGCGAGGGTGAAAGCAGGAGGGTGACTCTGAGTTCTACCTGCATAATGAGACCCTGTACCAAAAAAATAACAATAATATATTTTACCAAAAATAGTTTGCATATTGAACATATAGATACAGCATTGAAGGTTATAAGTGATGTATAAATAGCTAATAAAATTGTACAATGTGATTTATTATGAGTATAAATTGTAAGTAATGTTATATTCATAATGTGATATTAGCATTCATAAACTTTATGATTTATACTTCATGAGAATTATTCTATTTAAATATACTACTGACCTTGATTGGGTGAATATGTTTAAAATACTTGAGAAGTACAATTGAAAGTGAGAAGAATCTTTTGCTGTTGATAACACTTTGATATAAAATATTAATTCTCAAGGGTCTTTTGTATTGATAATTTGAGAATAGTCAGAAAATATTTTGAGCCAGATAACATTTTTCCAAACATTTATTCCAATATGGTCCCTCAGTATTCATATGGTGATCAATTCTGAATGTATCTTGAATTGAATTTTACAAGGTTTTAACTGAAAAAAGTAATCACTCTTGTTCATATTTTCAAATTTATTATAATAGGGCAATTAGTATAATTACATAACATTCCTGCATCATTTGACCTTTTAAAATTTACATTTGTTCATGTACATGGGGAATTGTTATGCAATTTAAAAAAAAATTAGGGATCTTTTTGAAGCAGGGATTCACTAGTAGTTCACACTTGCTTGTTTGTATGCATTTAGTGCAGGGTCTACAAGGCCTCACTTAGGCTCATAAAGGTACTCCTGTTTTAGAACACTGGGATTACTGGCGTGGGCTACCTCGCCCAGTCTTTCATGCCTCAACACCAGCAATGTGGCCGGCCCTTTGTGCGGGCTTTATTGCTGATACTCAATGTACTATGTGGGCCGGGTTGGGCTCAACCTCGGTTGGATTCTCTAGCTCCAGCTTCCCTAGTACGGACGTTGCAGTTCTGTACCAACACACTTGACTTCTGCATTTACAAGAGGCTTTGAGCAATGTCTTTACTTGTATCCAGTTGCTCACTGCTATTATATCTCACTGATTTTGAAGAACCTCCTGTAGAATTCATTTTCAATATTAAACTCTTTAACATTCTATTTTCTTTCCTTTTGATTTTATAATGTATTACTTCTTGAGCTGAATTTGAGTTAACTTTAATTTATTCTAACTTGATTAGTAACTAATATATTTATAAGTATGACTTTTTCTTTACTATCTCAGCTATTTCTTATAACCTAAATTTCAAAATTGTTATTACTTTTTTTCTGAGACTGAGTCACTGGATAACGCAGGTGACCTCAAACTCACATTCTTCCTTTTCAGACTTGATGCTGGGATTTCAGGCATATTCCACCACACCTGTTATGATTAATTCTATTTTCTTCAGGATACCTTGATTTTTTTTTACTTATAAGCTTAATGAAGTGTTACTTCATTATAAAATAATATTTATGCTTTTCATTTTTCCTCATGTTCAATCCTAATCATGGCTGTGATTTTAAGTTTTAATCTGCGGAGAAAACAGCTGAAAATATTAACCTAGACTCAGTGATTTTTGGGGACAATATAAGACAACTTAAAATACATGTTCAAGGAGTTTTAAAATAAGAGAGAAGAGAGAATAAATATTTGAAGATATGGTTGAAAAATTTTTAATTTTGATAGTTAATATAAACTGACAGATTTATTAAAGTTTAATGGAAAAAAGAGGAATTGGTATTTAAAAAATTAGTGCAGGTCATAGCCTAATGTCTTTAAACAAATAATTAAAAGCAAACTTAAAGTCCTATAAAACCAAAAAAGCATAAAAGCATAAAGATGCAATATGTACATCTTTATATGATGTAAAAAGTATGATTGAGAATGAAATTTTCCTTTGATGTAATGGAAATCAGTAAAAGAAATGCTAAATTACTATCCATCAAAACTCTCTTTTCCTCAGAAAGCATTGATAAGAAAATGAAGAAGAAATTAAGTTTAAAATAGATATTTTCTTTCTATATCCATTTGATTTAATATAATAGATCCAGAGGAACCTATAAGCAGAAATTAAGAACACAACACAATGTTTGAATCATCAAAAGATTGGAAAAGGTACTTGTAGCACACATATGAAGCCTAAGAGATACATAATAAGATGTTGGTTTTTAGGGAAGGATTCATGATGGTGAGCCTGTGTCATGTGTTCTGCAATGAGCTGTTTGTCACTGGACATTCTAAGAATCCACAATCCCAGGTGCAGATAATGTAAATAAAACCAGGATGAAATAAAGCTACATACTTTGACAGCTAGAAGTGTTTCCAGGAGAAAATTCCAATGATAGAGACAATGTGGAGAAAATTGATGCTTACCCACTCTGAAAACCACAGAGTCTATGGATTAAAGGGTATGATTCTAGAGAGTGCACTGCCTGAGACGACCATCTGCCATGTGTACATGTCATCTTCAAGCACATCCCAGAAACGGTGTGTGTAGTAAAAGTAGAGAACTTGGGAGGCAATCAGGGTTTGGTTCTTGTTTTTCTTACTGAAGTGCAACAAGAATGATTAGACATGAAGAGAGTGAGATCTCACAGGAGACAAGAAAATGAAGCAGTAATATCAATTATTTTAAACTTCTGCTATTACTAAAAATATTATGTCATATCTGAAATAGTGAAAAATTAATGAAAATAAATGTGAAATTGATCGTAAAAAGAGAAAAAATACAAAATGTACAAGTGAAGGTAGCAGAACATATGAGAGCTGAAATATGAGAGTAGGAATGTGTATTGTGACAAATGTAGCAGCATTTTGGATACAAAGTAATAACTGTGACTTAGTTGGTCTTTCTTGATGATGTAGCAGAACTCCGATGTACAAGTATCATATTTTCTTTAGGCATTATCTACTGGTAAGTATATGGACCATTCCAAGATTTAGTAAATATGAATGGTGCATCATGAATACTAGTGTGAATGTATCCCTGTGACAGGATGACTTTAATTCTTTTAGGAAGGATACTAGCTGGGTCAAATGCAGTTTCTGATTTTATGATTTTAAGGTACATCCATAATGACTTCCATCTTGTTCGTGTGAGTTTACACCCGCCCCCCAACACAGTAGAGAGCTTCTTCATTCTACCCAGCATTTGAGGCATAACATTAAGAGAGATAAATCAGACATGCAAGTTCCTTAAATGAGAAGCCTGAAATAAAATTAGCAAAATGCAAGAGAGTGAATAGGAACTAGAGCGATCTGCCTCACAGGCAAATGTGATCAAGAGCTAGAAGGAGGTGAGCCAGAAGGATGGAGAGGATAAGGGGTGAGAAAAAGAGTAGGATGTTGTGCCAACTCCTCACAAGCAGTGTAAATATACTGCTAATATGTACAAAACTCAAACAGGAACAAGATCAAGGGATGGGGGGGAGAAAAGGAAAGGGAGTGAAGACTAAGGAATGAAAAAGGAATCAAGATGCGTTGTGTCCACTCACCAACTCCCCACAAGGAATGCCTCAGTTACTTTTCTTTCATTACTGGGACCAACACCCGACTCTCAAAATGAAGAAAGGAAAGATTTATTTAGCTCACCATTACTAGAAATTTTAGCCCATCCTCCACTGCCTCCAAGGCAGAGGGGCACATGGCAGAGAGCAACCTTTCATAGTAGCAGCAAAGAGCAGAGAGTGAAAGGCAGTGGTAGCAGTAACGATGGCTAAAGAGAGGAAGCCTATCTCCCTTCAGTTGCATTCAGGCTATCTGCTCCAAGCTGGGGTGGTACGCATAACCATACTAGGACCCATAATTTCAACCTTGATCAAGAATTAATCTCAAACTCTGAAATTCCCACCCCAAGACTGCATGAACTTTTTGGGGACAACTAGAAACAAATCATAAGAGCATATAAACATTATGTTTCACACACATGTACTAATAAACGAAAACAAATATTGTCAGAACATTCCCCTGGTGGGTTGTACATGTGGAATGATCAAAGAGGCATCCATCCCAACTGGGAATTGTGTAGAGCACACATACTGCTTCAGTATGACTTTATTGCTCTAATGATTTCTAGCAACAAATTTAGTACTATGTACAATACAATTATTTATTTATTCAGATAAACAGGATTTCCTTTACTGTTCATTTGCTTGGCCGTTATTCCTTTCCCACATCTTCAGTCTCTGAAGCTGGGAAGGACTGACATTTTCTATAGCTCTCCATCTCAGCTAGAAGCACATTTCCTTTAGGGGATTTGGAGCCTTAATTGTAAGCATTTACTTCCTTTCACTGTATGTTATAATTATGTTAGCTATAAGGACATCAATTTAAACTGAAATATATGAAATACCCAACTGGCTTATTTTTGAGAAGATTAAGTAAAGCCTTAAGTAAAATCATGCCACTTGCAGAGTGTCTTACTACCAAATACTGCTATAAGTCATTGAAATTCTAGAATACTAAATGATTTTGTCTTTGATAGAAGCCATAAATTATTTCATTGCTATTTCAAAGACTCTCGGAGCAGTCCACTGTTGAGCAAGCTGGAGTAAAAAGGAACACAAGAAATGCAGGACATCTGGAAACAAATGATGTTTTCCTTCAAGCAATACATAAAGATTTCAGTTCAGTGCTTCATCCAATAAATCACTTTCCATTTAATGTTATTAAAAATTATATGAAATTTTAAAAAATGTTTAGTCTAGAGACTGTAGTTCTCATAATAATAGCCATTACCTGACCCTGCTCACTACTTCTCTGAACTGATATTGTTCTCGAGTGAATTAAGATCACCACTGATTTTCAAGACACAAACACATAGGAAAATACAAAATTTGATTTCATTACTGAAATTCTGAAGATTATAAAAATCTTATAATGAGAAATAATTCGTAATTTTATCTCCAAGAAAACTTATAGAGTGTTTTGGTAAAATTTTATAGGATCTATTCTATCAGCACTTTAACAAATTATTTGTGCCAAATTGATAAAGTTCCTCATGGAATTAATAATTTTTAATTCTATGAAATTTCTTTATTATTATTAAAATATTATTATGTTTAGATGCATGATAGTTTATTATTTGGATGGTAATAAGTTCATGTCATATGATTTTATGATTAACATGTAGAAAGACTATACTTAATTTTGTGAAAATAAAATATGATTAGTGTGGCCTTCTCAATGAAGTAAATAACTTTAAGGCAAAGTATGAATTAGGGTTTTAATGTGAAAGGTACATAATACCTATTACATAAGCTCAACATTTCATCATGCCTCTAACTTGCCCCTGGCCCTATTGTATAAAATCACTTATAGCAATACCTTTTATTCTCTTTTCATTTTTGTTCTGGTTTTATCTATCAGTTTAAAGAACATAATGACACCTCTATCTTTTGCAACTTCATTTTAAGAAACCACTTGCACATTGTTAATTATGCAAAAAGGAATAAGTGGAACAAAAAGTGATACCAGAATTTCCATGGCTTAACAAAATTCTTGAAAGCTCACTTGCAGTTTTGAGCTAAACAGAAATAATTTATGTAAATGATTATTGGTGTTCATTCTTCATTGGTTGTGAACTGGAGCTCGAGATTCTACTCCCCTTGTGGCAGCAAGTGCACACAAATTCACCTTCTCCCAGGAAGACAAGCTAACTCTCCTAGGAGAACAGGCTGCCATACCCACTGGAAAGGAGGGCTCAGTAAGCATGCTGAATTCGGCTCCCATTCATCTGGATCATAGCAGACAGCTGAAATCCATATAGCCTGTTTCGTACATGAATGCCCATTTCCTTCCCTTAGTTCCAGTTTAGAAAGGGTAGTGAGGTGAGGGGGTAAGGAGAAGGGCAATGATTCTTTATGTCTATGTATCACAACAAATGCCAGATGACAATTTCCCAGAGACATTTTATTACATTCCTTTCTCTGCGAAGTGACACATAGTCAGCAATCATTTAACTTCATGTTGATTTTAGACTGGAACACCTATCATTTAAGCCATAATGTTTAAAATATTGCTTATATTACATAAGGACAACAAATAATCTCAATACTCTAAATAGTCCAATAGTTAAATAATAGAACAGTAAAAATAATATAGTACTTTTCAAGTATATCATTTGGCTGGTTCTTTACTGAGATATTAGAAGAAAAATGTTAGAATCATTTAGAATGTCATATACAGAAGAAGGAAGGAAGGAAGGAAGGAAGGAAGGAAGGGATGGAGGGAGGTAGGGAGAAAGGGAGGGAGGGAAGAAAGGAGGTAGGTAGGCAGGAAGAAGGGCAAGCAGAGAGAAAGGGAGAAGGTGGTGAAGGGAGGATTACCTATTTGGAGACAAGGTTGGGAAATGTTTATTGATTGAGGTTATATTCCAATACACAAAACTAATCAACTATTCTCCTTTTAATAATAAAAAGACATCACTACCAGTTTTCTTTTGCCTATTGACTGGAAAAAAAATACTGTGGATCTATCCAGCCACTATCTACATCCAGTATACAACAATTGAACATTTGTGTTAGTATTCATAGGTAGGAATACAAGTGTCAGAAACATTTCCAAGTTATACTTATGAAAAAATACTGCCAATGCTTACACCATACTTGTAGATAAAATTTACAAACATGTAAGACTATACTAACCTTTCAGGATTGGTCCAGCAACTGGCCAACCACTTCCATGTCTTTACACTGGATATAAATGTACTTTTTTTCTTACCACTTAATAAGTGTTAATTTGTAAATTAATTTTTAAAAAATTCTTTGATATTGGTTTGACACAAACAATTCCAAGATGCTATCTCCTTGCAGCTTTATTCATGCTGAATGGGTTATGTAAAGGTGCTTGATTCTGTTTTTTTGAAGTTCTCTATACATGATCTCATAAACTGGGTTTGGTGAGTCACTTTCTCCTGTTTTGAGTTGTACTGTTTACCTGCTTCCAGGGCAGGATTTTACCTCTCAGTGTTTACTCCTATGTGATTACCTAGAGTCAAGTTCTGGCTAAGACTCAAACCATTTCAACAGTTTTTTTCTTCCTTGTTTGGCTGTGTACTGACTACCTAAACTCTCGGAAAATGGGCTCTTTGTTTGTTAGGTTGTATTTTTGCATTAGATAATATCCATTTTTTATGGGCAGACACATTTTTTCTTGATCATGACTGTACTGTTGGATTTCTACGTAGGCAAAACCAGTTGAATGAAATATCATACTGTATGATTCATTTTACCCACAATTCAGTATTATAGAATAAGTTTCTCATTGTTTGCTAATTATCGAGTATTTATGCCAGGGTGTTTGCAACATAATTGCTCTGTGATCATACAACCAATTTATAATTCTATAATTGTTTTGAAGTAAATCATATGGCTGCCCTTGACAGTGTCTTACCAAGTCTGTGAACTGAGACACTGAACTCGCAATACATAGAATGAATAAAAATTGTAGGTTGGATTTGGGAGCCCTAGTTTAGATACGGATTCTTTATCACATATTAGACATAAACTAGAGAAGAAATTTGATTTTTTTCTTTCATTTTTTGATTGGACTAACCCTATCTTAATAATCTAATTTTTCTGAGGTGGCCGTTCATCATCAGATTGTCCTCAGCTTTTGTCTCAAGAGGCTTGTGGCCATGCTCATGGGACAAGGCTCAGTCTCCTCCTCTGAGGCCCTAAGCGCAGCTCCTTTCCCTCTTCTCTCTGCTGGCTGGTCTGCCTTTATTCTGGGAGATGCTGTCATTCCAGTCCTTTCCACCTTCCTTTTAGGATGTAAGTATAGCGTGAAATACAGCAATGGAAACAAAAACTTTTCTTCACCGAGCATGTTCTCTAACACTCAACAGTACTTTCTTCGCAGAAAAGAGCTGAACTATATCAGAAATAGAGACTTTATCACCGACACTGAATTCTCTGGAAAGTCTATGAGAAACTAATTACTTGGAAAGGGGAATTATTGGGATGAAGGAAAAACAAGATATAATTTAGGAGAAAATGTTGAACTGGTGTGTTGCTTTGGATATATGGTTGGCTTAAATACTATGCTTCTACTCATACATATGAATAATCTTTTTAAAAATCTAAGTATTTTAGTGAAATGAATACTTAAGCAATGCTGCTCACATGAGTAGCAAAACTCTCAAATGATGCATGGATTTTCTTCCTTTTTACCTTCTATGGGTAAGCAACTAGAACATTTTTTGTGTCTTCAAAATTCCCTTAAATGTGTGCAGCTACTTTCTCAGATGTTCGATCCCTTTGTTCCCCTAGGTTATCATCTTGAAATTTCCAGTTGCATTCCACTGAAAGGTACAACCCATAGCCTATCATCAGAAGCCAACCTGGGGATACTTTTAAAGCATAAATCTGTATAAGTATGATCTCTCACCCTTGTGAGCCCAGAGTGTGTTGGGAGATGGACAGCTTGTGGTCCGTCACGCACATGCCGCTCCAAACCAAAAATCAAAACCAAGAAGAACATATTGGCAGGAAAGTAAGCATGGTGGACTCCCACCAGTCCTGGGACCCCTGCTCGGCAAGACAGAAGTATTTCCTGGAATCAGTGAAGATTGTAAGTTATTTTTATCTTTTTCTAAATTCATCACCAGGGGCCCTGATTCAAACCCCAGTACTGCAAAACAAAATTAAAAACTGAAATCACCATCAGATAGCTACATGGCTGCTTAGTTTATTTAACTGTCACTTTTCCAATGAACCCTCTGAAATACTACAAGTAAACATGCATTTTGAAAACAAGCAGGACTCATGTCATCCTCTACCTCTCACTTTTGGTTTTGCTCCTGTTCTTGGAATTTGTACTATAAAATCTTGCCTTTTGTGTGCATCTGTGCACATGTTTGCTGTTCTTGGTTTTGTTTTGTGTGTTTGTTTGTTTTGTTGTTGTTGTTTGGTGGTACCAGGGATCAAACCTAGGACCTTACACTTGTCAGGCAAGCACTAATTCCATTTAGCCATATCCCTGGCCTCTTCTTGGTTTTGTTGATATTTTCCTCCCTATACCAACTTCACATAAGTGGAATTTTTTGGCTTTTATTTATTTTTTGTATCTCTGGTGCCCAGAATAAATCAAGACACACAACCAGTGTGTAATTTGTATGCTGGATGGAAAAGCAAATAAGGAAAAAAGTATATAAATCTGTAGTTTGAAAAAAAAATCAGTAATAACCATCACAACTCTAAGTGAAGATTAGAAATCACCCTATAACTTTTACAAAATTCATGCTCAAGATAATCATATGAAGGTCATAATCATAAATAGTAATAATATATGAAGGTTATTTAAAGTAGAACGAAACAGAAAAATACAAACAGCATGTTTTCTAGTATTTATATATAGTAGTACTGCTCCATTATTCATTACTCCTTAACTCCTGGATCTGCGCACAGTCTCTGAAGCCACGCTTTCTTCTTGCAGGCAGCGTTTATTCTTGCAGTTCACCTTCCTGTCAGCACTTTGCCTCAAGAGCTGAGGCGGTAAAAAGGCATTCAGCTATCTCTCCTCTGATAAGCTGCAAATCCTCTGCCAGCTCTGGCATCCTTGTTAATCAGCAAACAAACGGATCTCAAGAACAGCAGGCAGGAGGGGCTGCAATTTTGAAGCAAAGCTTTATTTCCCTACAAAGAACCACCTACTGAAGAGTCCTTCAGACAAAGGAGAAGTCTAACCCAGCCCAAGAAATAGGTTTGTGCAATAAACAAACCCAAGAGAAATGCTATTTTATTGTATGTATTGTCTGTTATATCATTAAGAAAAATCACAATTTTGTGGAAATTCAATTTCATCCCATTTTAAGTGCTTTTATTGAGTGCTTACTAAGCCTAGCTTCGTATGTGCTGCATTATAACCTTGTGTGAGATTACGTAAAATGTTGACTATTTTACATATTTTTGATATCCTTATGTAAATTATATATTGCTAAAGTGACATCAACTTATGTATCTAATATGACTTGTTAACACAATAATTGATAACTGAGAAAGGAAAAATGATCTTTGAAGACAGCTTTTTTTTTTTTTTTTTTTTTTTTTTTTTTTTTTTTTTTTTTTTTTTTTTTTTTGTAATGCATTTGGGTGGTACAGCTGCTCACAACGCAGCTTGGACTCAGTGATCCATCTACTCTTAGCCTGTTCAGTGCTGGGATTAGAGGTTGTATCCCTAGGACCCTGGCCACTCAGCCAGCTCTGGGGATGGGGCTGGCACTGCGTGTGGTGTTAGGGATACAACCGCCATCCCTAAGCTTGTCTAAGCAGGCACTTTCATCCATTGAGCTATCTCATCCACCCCTAGAATTATTACTATTTTTTTCCATTTAGAGTTAAGCTGCTTGTCCAATGTTTCTCATGCCAATGGCTGAAACTGTCATCCCCACCTCTCTTCAGCTTACATAACTGGGCAGAACAATACAGATGTTAGTTCTAGAGGGTCAGAATACAGGTTCTTTTCCACAAGAGAGAAAGGAGGGAAGAAATTAAGAAAGGAGGTGACATGATGTACCCAAGGGTAGAAGTTATGTTGTCTCAGGTACTCCCTGTCCCTCTCCCTGAGTCAAGAACTGTATTGTGAAGCAATGAAAGCCCTTACCTCTCTTCCAGTAGGCTTTGAAAATAGACTCTTCTCTTTTATAACAGTTCATCCATATTCTTTGACAAGTGGAATTGACCCATGTGATGTGACAACATGTATTCTTATTTCTGTCAAATATTTCTTCTGCTGAAGTATAATATTGTAAATATGGAAAATAACATATAGATGGCATGGAAATTTCAATTTATTTATTCAACAAATTCTGATTAAAAGTTTTAATGTTCAGGAGATGCTAATCTGGTCATATGAGACAAAATTATAAGAAAAGACTAAAGAGTTATTCTCATGAAGTCTGTAGTTTATAAGGGTAAAAATTATTGATAAAATAAATATGCCAATGGAAATACAAGTAAAATGGTGAAATGTTCAGAAAAATTCTGAAACATTAAATATATTAACAGGTAAGCTGAGGTACATTGCCATAGATGAAGAGTATTTTTGAAAATAAGTATTCCTTTAAATACTGTTTTTAACTTATTTGTTTAAAAAGAATACAAATATTATAAAAAAAAGATTTAGAAATGCTACAATTTCAGTTCATGAGAGGCTAAAAACAGGAGAATCCCCATGAGTCCAATCTCATGTGAGTCCCTGTAGACCCTCTACTAAATACACAAAAAAAATTTTCAAAAGTCAGAAATGGTACAGAGTTTCACTAAACAAAATGAAAGGAATTTGATAATAGTTGTTGTATTCCATACTGTTGGCTTCAGATTAGTTAGATTACAAAATACAAATATCAAAATTGATTTTAAAAAGTTTTAATAAATTAAAAAGTAGAAATTGTGCTTTAGCTACTTCTTGCAGTAGACCAGCATCAGCAATAAAATTAGTCAAACTATCTTGCATATATATATATATATATATAAATATATCTTTTTCCCTTTTATTCTGTATTTCAGGGAAGGGTCTACAAAGTGTTCAGGGTCTCACTACTAGATCAGATTCATGAAGATCTGCCTGCTTATAGCCTCCCAAGAGCTGGGAGTATAAGCCTGTGCCACCACGCCCAGTTCAATTGCCCTCTCAGTGCTCTCCAGGGGCGGGGCCAACAGGGCAGGTCCAATCTCAGAGTTGTTTTAATTTTCATCTCTTGAATGACCAATGATGTTAAAAGTTGTTCCACATATTTATTTGCCATTTGTACTCCTTCATATGTGAAGTATGAATTTATCTCAGATACCCGTTTCTGGATTTGGATTTTGAATTTGGGGACCTTGACTGACTTTTCTTAACTGTATAGATTGCAGATAGAAGTTGTTTGTCAGAAAGACAGTCAGTCATATTTTTTTCACCCTGTACATTTTCTTTTTATCTATTGATCCGTTTTTGACCTATTCTTCAAAGAGATGAGATTCCAATTGTTGATTCTTTAAGGTATTTCCCATGAAGTTTGGTTTTTATTAATGAACTTTCTACCTATTCCTATGTCTTTTATATATCTACCTACTTTCTCTTCTAGAGGGTTTAATGTTTCAGTTTTAATATTTAAATCTTTGATCGAATTTGACTGTAGCATTTTTGCATGCTGATAAACACAGGTCTAACTTTAGTCTTCAGCATGGAAAGCCAGTTTTCCCAGCACCAATTATTAAAGAAGCTATCTTTTTTCCAGAGAACATGTTTAGACTCATTTTCAGAAGTAAGGTTGATGAGTATGTTTATAATTGTGTTTCATTGATACTCAAATTTTTTGGGTTTTTTGCCAGTACTACAGTAATTTCCTTAAATATTGAGGCTAATTATGGATTAAGTTGATCAAAAAAAAAATCAAGAGATATTGACACAGTTGATTTGAGGAATCAAGAAGGGCACTTTGAAGCTCAAATCCTTGAAGCCACATTAGCGTTTAAGTTCAAATGCTGCTGTTAATTAATTTGATTAGCTTGTGCAAAGAATAGAGATAGGCACTGTGCAGAAAATCCATTGACCACAACATGATCCCTTTGTGAGTTTTTTTTTGAGGGAGTTATCTTAAAATAACATAAAAACATTAAAAGCCTTCTAGTAGAATAAAAAATATTATTGACCCTGAAAGTAAGAGATAAACTGGATTTAGTGTGAAAATATTAATATAGGAGTATGGATAGAAGAATGTTATAGTAGTGCCAGTACTCAGTAACTTAAAATACCATCATACAATTTTGGATAAGTGGGTATGTAGTATCCATACAAATATATTCTTATATATTTTATATAATCTTTGGTAGAAGCACAAAAATATTTCAAGACTGACCATAAAAGAAAGGAGAATGAACAAATCACCAAACTGAAATCATTGGAAAAGACTTGAAGTCTGCTCTGCTTCAAAATCATGTATTTAATTACATATGTTGTTCATATTTTACTAATAAAGGAACAATAGTAACTTCTCATAATTTAGTAAACACATTAGATTACAGATCAAATTTGTATAATTGAATTTTAGCTGGTATATACAACTTAAAATAAACAAGATAATGAAATCTATGGGTGGAGAATACAGAAAAATTAATATATTTGATTTTTTACTATGAAACTTTCAGTAATTTTAAAATAATTTTTGAATAACATCTATAATGAAAATGTGAAGTGAATGAAATTCTTTTACAAGATAAATGAAACAATCAGTTGAATGAAGAGATAACCCATTGGATGGGGAAATATCTTCAACAACTACTCTGACAAAGGATAAATGTTTAGGATGTACAGTTTAAACAACAAAGCCTCATACAATAATGAGGAGACCAACAAGTGAGTAGGCAAATAAACGGGATAAATACTTCTTAAAAGAAAAAAAAAGATTTGAATGGTCAAAGGTAAATGAAGAAATACTCAACCTAAAATGAGAGAATTGCAAATTAAGACTGCCTTAGAATATCATCACAGTCAGAACAGCTATCTTAAAGAATATAAAAAAGAAGACGAAGAAGAACAAGAGCAGAGCAAGAAGAAGAACACAAGAAGAACACAAGAAGAGATGAAGAACAAGAAGAAAAACAAAAGAAGAACAAGAAGAAGAGAAGAAGAACAACAAGAAGAACAGAAGAACAAGAACAAGAAGAACAAGAAGAAGAAGAAGAAGAACAAGAACAAGATGAGAAGAAGAAGAAGGAGAAGGAGAAAAAGAAGGAGAAGGAGAAAGAGAAGGAGAAGGAGAAGAAGGAGAATGAGAACGAGAACGAGAACGAGAACGAGAACGAGAACAAGAACAAGAACAAGAACAAGAAGAAGAACAAGAACAAGAACAGGAACAAGAAGAACAAGGTCGGCCAGACAGCTCAGCAACTAAAGCACCTACTTAGGTAGACGTTTCTGCTGGGGTTTGATCTGTGGCCTGCCGTGCTGGCCCCACACCCAGAGCACACTGAGATGGTGGCTGAGACTGGGTATAGTGGCACACGTTTGTAATCTCAGCACTGGAGAGGCTGATACTCTTAGTGTAGGAGGATCTCTATAAGTTCAATGTACTAAATACATTAAAATAATAATAAAATAGTAATAATAAATGGTGATGATGCAGTAAGGATACAGGGAAAGGTAAGCCTCCTTCATTGTTTGTGGGAATATAAACTGGCACAAGCACTGTGGTTATCAGCTTGGAGAGTCCTCAAAAGAATGAATGGAGAAATATCACTTTAATATACTATGACACTGTTAAGCATATTCCTAAAAGAATGAAGGACTTTACACCATGATACTTTATGCATGCTTACACTTATAACAGCCTTACATGTGTATGAAAATAGAAGAAACTGAAAGCAGAAAGACACAAAAACTGACATGTGTCAAGTCTCTCAAATGAGAAACTTATTCAAAAAAGAAAGAGGGCTTATGAGATAGCCTGGCAGAGTGGCTGCCTGGCAAGCACAAGGACCCAGGTTCAATCCTATGTACCACATGCTGCATAAGCCCTGGAACATCCCGGCACACCACTCTCTCCCCTAAACTGGATGTGCAGGCACACTGTAATCCCAGTTCTGGGACAGGAAAACCACTACAAATCCAAGATGAGTAAGGAAACTGTATCAAACAAACAAACCAAAAAGTTTTCAGAAAGGAAAGTGGGAAGGATAAGAGGGAGGGAGGAATAGAGGGAACGAGGGAGAAGAAGAAGAAAGAGAGAGAGAGAGATGAAAGAAAAAGAAAGGAAGGAAGGAAGGAAGGAAGGAAGGAAGGAAGGAAGGAAGGAAGGAAGGAAGGAAGGAAGGAAGGAAGGAAAAGTGAGTGGACAAGAAAACTAGAGATAAATTTCTGAAGTAGGTGAAAGGGAATGCAGTGAGGAATAGGAAAATGGCACTGGGATTGACATTGCTCAGGGTGTGTTAAAGGCATGTACCAAGCTCCCAAAGTAAACAAGTAAATAAAATGGAAGCATTGGCTTCAATGAGGAAAATCACTGATTCTCATGGCATCTAAACTGTAGGATACAAATACAAACCACATAAAGGGACAAGGCATGGCACACGGGGAACTACAACACTCTGGGGAGCAGGAAGATCTTTAGTTTTAATGTAATGTAGTGAGATTCTGCCACAAAAAATATCCATAAGTAAATATGAGTTAGATAGGAAACTTAGTGTGAAGGTACTGGGCTAAAGTGAGACTTAAGACTACCCCTTCTCCCCCCAGAAAATGAAAGGCAAGGTATGTTTTTGAAGAATTAAAGTATTTATGTGTATAACTTCTGCTCATGAAATTTTATGTAGTTTTCCTTTCATTATAAATAGGAGAATTAACTGTAAGCTTTAGATATTTCGTGATGCGTTCAATCTCAAACAAAAGATATAAGAAAAGAAATACTAATTATGTACCAATATTACTGAAAAAAAACTTTGGAAAAATGTCCTAACAACTACTTCTAAATAAGAAAGATAGCTTTTTATCGTAAATATTTAAGTAGCAATATGAAAAAATCATTATTCTTCACAATTTGTTTGAAAAATATCTATCATGCAACAAGATCAATGAGGCAAGCTCTCTAGAGCTAGAACTTAACTGCATGAATTCATATTTTTCACATGTTTGAAGAATTTGAAGAAAAATTGGTGACTTTTAATGAGGGTTTAAAAAAAAGCCAGCTGTGCAGCATGTTTGATAATTTATCACAACAGTTATAAGCACATTCAGCATATAACTAGACAAAGTAAAAGTAATTGCATATGAATAAAAGTAGAACATGTTAAAATCCTCATAAAACAGGAATTATTTTGCTACTAGTTATGTACTTTCCTACTACATCTAAATGACAATGCTGAAAATAATTCTTTAATGATAAATTAAAAATCTTCTATTTAATACCTACTATTCTTCATAAGAATATCCATTTAGTCTGCCCAAAGTATTTTATTTCACCTGCCTACACAGAGTGGTCTTAATGAGCAGGTTCGAATAGTTCTCAAAAGTACTGAATCTTCCTTTTTTTTTCATATATTTTAAATACAAGAATAGCATACAAGTCATGACTGCTATGGTATAGATTGCGACTAGAGTTAGGATGTTTCTCTGTGATCCAGTCTCCATGTGGTATCTTAATAAATTTTTATAAAGTTAAATGTGATACAATGCAAATGACACATATGAAATCAATGTAAGAAAAATATAGTATGTATTAAATGCTTACCTTGTCCTCTATCCATGTCAAACATATGTATCACTGGTTGGATTCTGATGACAATAGGCAAACTTTGTCTATTCTGAAACTCAATGTAAGTAGAATTACATTGCATGTACCATCTCTATTTTTGATGATATTAAGTAGATGAAGCACATCATTGTTTCTACGTGTAGAGGTTCTTCATTCTTCTGTAGCAATCCTTCTCTGTTACAAACACTCATGCAAGTGTATTTCAGTTTGATAATGACATGAATTAAGATGCTAAGATCTTTCTTTTACAAACTTTCTGGATCGACAGTCATTTCTTTCACAATCTTTGTATGTAATAGGATAATTAGTAGGGCAATTTATAGAACAAATTTTGCTTGAATAGGTAATGAAAAAATGTTTTGCAAAACTATATACTCATTTGCATTCTGACCAGGAAATAAGAGTTTTGACTGATTCCCACTTACATCAAGCTTAATATTTGTTACACATATGTATTTCACTATGGCTTTGTTTACTGTAGCCATTTATGATATAAGAACATTTTTGATGTGCATCTGCAAACACATCAAGTTTACTTTTGTTTTTGTGGTGCCAGGGATTGAACTCAGGACCCTGTGCTTGCAGGCAAGCACTTATTCTACTGAGCTATCTCCCCAGCCCTACATAATGTTGAATTAATAGTTTGTTCTTTCTCCATAAAATATTTATTTATTTAATATTTTAAGGAAGAGTCTATGGGGGTCTCAGGATTAGACTGGACTCATAGGGATCTGCCTGTATACATCCTCCTAAGTGCCGGGATTATAGGTTCACGCCACCATGCCCAGTCTCATTTGCAGTCTCAGTGTGCCGTGGGGGCAGGGCCAACATAGTAGGCCCCTGTGTCTGCTTGCAGGCTCTTTAATCCACTGAACTATTTGCCCGGCCGTCCTAAAATATTTATTTGAATCATTCCTACAATTTTGGAGTATATTTGCTTCCAGTTGAAACATAATGACACAATTCTCATGAATTATCTGCTCCCAAAAATATGAGTACTTTTCAGGACTCTCTATTTTCTTTCATTAGTCTTCTTCTGTCTTCTGTATGTATTACAGTTTTTGAAAACATAGTGACATTTTAATTCTCTGCCTCATTTCATAATCATTAAAAATGTAAACTGAAGAATTTTTTAAAAGATACAATAAACTATAAATTCCCTACTTTACTTCTTGGGTATTAAAATTACTCACATATATTAGTGGCAATGATTAATAAGTTACAGTGTACCATGTCCCTACATGCATACATAGTACTTCACACATGCCTACTCTCACGTCTACCTGCAGCTGTTCCACACCAATCTCAGACAAAATGTCTTTGTACAGCTTTCCCTAAAAACAGACTCTCTTCTACTGCTTGCAGGTCTTATTAAATCAATACATATCTGTCTGTCTGTCTATCTATCTATCTATCTATCTATCTATCTATCTATCTATCTATCTATCTATATCTTTATATATGCATTTAATTTCTACATATGAGAGAAAACATCTTTCTGTAATGGGTTTATTTTGCTGTGGTATAGCTACGAGAAAGAAATGAAATTCCATCACATGTTTTCTTTCTTCATCTATTAAGATAACATAATTTATTTAAATATAAGTGTACTAGGGCTGGGGAGATAGTTCAGTAGAATAAGTGTCTGCCTAGCAAATGCAAGGTCCTGAGTTTAATACCAGGTAGCAAAAAAAGGCATTAAATACAAGTGTAATACATTGTATTATGTGGTTTTTCAAACACTAATCCAATCTTATATTCTTGATATGCAGCCTATTAGATAATCGAGATGTCCAGTTTTATTTTGTCCTATGTTCCCCAAGGATTTTTATCTGTTCTTGTCAAACATATATTTAACATTTGCTTTTTACTTAGACCTGTTAGGTTTCAGGATTGTATTTACACTGATGTTTAACTGACTTAGAAATTGTTTTCTTTTTTATTATTTTCATTGTTGATAGACTATATTAGTAATTTATCAGGAAGTAGAGATTCATCAATGAAAACAACTTAATCAAATTCAAAACTTTATCTAACTTGATCAAAACATGCATGATTATTCAGAGTTACAGTTTGAAAATGTTTCAGTTTAAGGAATTTGTAATTTTTAAAGAATTGAAACATCTTTGTCATTTAAATTGAATTTTTAGACTGGCCAAATAGCTCAGTGGATTAAAGTATCTGCAAGCAGGTGCAGAGTCCAGGGGTGAGATCTCCTGTCCTGCTGTGTCAGCCCTGCCCCCAGAGCATTCTGAGATGGCAACTGAAACTGCGTGGTGTTGCATGCCTGCAATCCCAGCCCTTAGGAGGCTATAAACAGGTGGATCACTATGAGTCCGATCTAGTAGTAAGAGCCTGAACACACTGTAGACCCTTCCCTAAAATACAAAAAAATAAAATAACAAATTGATTTTTTTAATTAATTTTATTGAGAAACAAATAGCAAAGACATAGTTTCAAAACAAGTTAGTAGGACAGTTACAATAATTAATACATTGCATATTGTTGTCTTTGTAGTACTTATTCAGACAAGATGCAGACATGATATCCTGTCCTAACATTATTAGTACAAATCTTTCTTCTCATTGAATTGATAGAAATTATCTGTATATCTATCCTATTTTGTATATAGAGATACAAAGTGGTCCTTCATTTATATCCCCTTTTTTGGTTTAGTTTTGTCCGAGATGGGTATTTCATTCTTATTTAAATTTTGTAGGTGCATGAATTCACCAAAATAATCCAATATAGTCCAGTAGTCCATAATAGTAGTGGGTTACCTGTAGTTCCTGCAGTGTCAGAAGTTGTTGACTTGAGCAGTTTACAGCTCAGCATATTCATATATCTTTACTTTTTATACCTCATTTTTATATTTTTCTGCTGGATAGTTAAGACCAAGATAAAGCAAGAGCTATATAACAAGAAATGTCACTTTTGTGTCTGCCAAAGTCAATCAAATCCTGTCAGGATTTACCCTGAAATGCTATACTACAGTATTATACATGCTCTGTCAGTGTCAGCATGTGGTTGTGTCATGGCCATTGCTTAACCAATTTGCTGTCTATGAGGATATGTCCAATATTTTCCAATATTGCTATTACTGTCTATTTATTATTTTACTGTATTTTAAATTATTGCAGGATATAAAGTGATGTTTACTCATTGTTGCCTTTGACAATTTTTCTCATTTTTAATACATTTCTTGAAATTTATTAATTTTATTTATTTTTATTAAAAGCTAAAATTTGTTCTTGATCTAACTTTGGTTTCTAGTTAAATGATTTCAATTCTTATTATAATTATTATTTTCCCTCTTCCTTTGAAATTCTTTTGTGGTATAAATACATGCCTGACAAGTGCAAGGACCCAGATTCAGTCCCTGGTAAAATCCCTGTTACCATATGTCATGGTGGACCTGGAACACTGGGAGTGTCATGCCAGCCACTGAAACCGGGCATGGTGGTGCATGCCTGTAATCCCAGCACTGTGGAGGCTGAGACAGGAGGATCACTAGAGTCTGAGCTGTGTAACAAGACCCTGCAGACAATCAAACAAACAATCAATCAATCAATCATTTAAAAAAAAATAAGAAATATTGTCTTTTGTAACACAAAGAGTTAAATACTTGGCAATAGTAAGCAAAGAAATATTATGTAGCTTAAAGCATCTGCAATGATTATTAGAGGAATAATAGTATTCAATTATCTTAGGTTCCTGATTAATGAAAGTTAGGATAGGAACTGTGAATTACTATATGGTCAGAAGTATCATGAGATATGCATGTGCGTTTTATCCATATGTTATAACTACAATTAAAATAATTTGAAAGAAAAGGGAATATCTGGGAAACAGAAGCATCCTTGATATTAATTAACTGAGGAGAGGCATACCAAGGATGCAGAAAGTCCAGGATTCCCTAAATTAAAAGGCAAGGTATAACTCCAACTAGCATTAGGCTCTAATATCATCAAGTTGTGAGATATTCTATTTTCTAGGGCTATATTATAAGCAAAATTAGCAAAGGGGAAATTAGCGCCTTAAATGAATTCTACATAATATGCAGACCATTTTCTATAGGCATCTGTGGATCAAAATATAAGAATGTTGGATTTTAGAAGGCTCTTGACAGACCCAGAGGAGCTCAAGACCCCAGAAGTATTAATAAATACTGATGGTGGGCCCCTTGAGTAGAGTTGGACTTAATGAAAATATGATTCCTTGGAGATGAAAGGGAACACAGTAAGAGTCATTAGTGACAAAGGAGATCAAACAGAAATAAAAGTCTTAGGTCAACAAGTAAATACCTATTTAGGGCTGGGAAATACAGAGTGGCCATGAGCCCTATAACAGTTCCTTAAACGACCAAGAGAGATAACCAGCCCCCACCAGTAAAAGAGGCATTGATGGGAAAAAGAAGCATAAGCTCTTCGCAGAGGACTACATGAAGAGCAAATGTGTTAGTATATGTGCCCAGCATATCCTGCTATTACTCTGGGCATTCAGCAGCGCAGAAGTGAATAAAGAGAGAGACTTTTTACTTTACCTCATCAGAATTTTAGAATACTTGTGCCGTCACTGCCAGGAAGAGATTTTCTGAGGGGAAAGGCACACAAGTGCTTTGCTGTGTTTGCTCAGCTCCTGCATTGAGTGGCTTTAGCACTTCCAGCCTGATCTCGATGATTGTGATGTAGAGGGAGATGGATCCATTCACTTCCTCTTGGTTCTTATTATTCGAGGAAGTTGAAGCATCATCTTATGCAGCTCAGGACTGGAGTTTCTCCTCTCTTGGTGCCAAATGGTATAGAAAAACAGGCTTCATGCTATGCCAAAGAGGGCGTGTGGGTAACGAAAGAAATGCATGTCCCTTCATTAGGTTAGCAATTCTGTTGTGCCTATCCATTGTGGGCTGTTCAGTACATAATGACAAAAGACTAATAGCCTTACCCTGCCTTTTGTGGGAAGAAAATGTTTCTTGATTTCGGCAAAACCTCCTAACTCACAATTTTAAAATTTAAAATAGTTATTTGGATACATGTTAGTGCAGAGGGAATGTCTCCATTATATGCCCTCACCTTTTGCATCAATGATTTATATTAAGGGCCCACTGCCTTTTTCTACTATTGACTGACCTGTTGGATTATGAGGAAGACTTGTGACATATTTAACATGTCAGAACACAAAGAATGTCCGAAGAGAATTGGAAATAAAGCAGGACTATAGTCCATCTTAATTTGTCAAGACAATCTCATTACAGAAAAACATGAGAGTAAATGGAATTTAATGTGTTTTCCAATATACTGCTCTATAAATTGGTATTATATAAATATATTTATGTGTTTCAAAAGGGTTATTATGATGAGTCCATAGAATGAGAGAGTCTTGAACAACATAAAATGATACGGTGTGGTGACTGATCAATACTTACAAGTGTGTAAGCATGTGGAAGAGAATTTTATCATTAACATTATCAATAATTGTGGTTTCAAAAACCTGTAGGGTTCTCATAACATAAGCCAAACCAGCCACAATACTGAGGGATAGTGTAGAGGACTGTTATTTGTAATTGACCATGAGTTTCTTAGAAGCTTAATTCCTATTCAATGTTACATGATTATAAAGCTTTATAGAGAAAATTTGAAATCAGGGGCAATATAACACATTAGCATACAAATCACGATGGTATAATTATATTGACCTGAAAATTTTACCTGAATATGTGATTTTTAATGCAGTGTTATTTGTAAAAATGTGTTTGTGTATATATGTATTTTATGTATCACTGTTTGAACTATATCATGTTGGAGTATCCTTAAGTGCTTTAAACATATTCAAGTATTTATGTATTCTCATGTTAGATTGGCTTGTAAATTTATCATAAATAGTTGGAAAGCAAGAACAGGATAAGCATATTTAAGCTTAAAAGTATTTCACCATAGATAGTAATTTTAGTCTTAGAGTTCCTAATATAATGAGATGATATTTTTGTCTTTTATCTTTTAAAACCTGTACATTTGAGAGACAGAAATAGTTTTAATATGCAAAATACTAGTAATAATGGATGCAGAAAAGCTTGTGTTTAGAAGTAATCTCAGAAATTAAAATGATGCCAATTTTATGAAAGCATTAGTAAAATTGGAGTGGGGAATTGCGGCCTGGGGAGGAGCGATTGGTCACAGTTGGGGCCATCATGCCTTTGTCTCCTGTGAGTATCAAGGAGATTTTAGGAAAAAGTTTTTTGGCTTAATTAAACCAATAAGCAAACACATACAATTCTTTCTATGAACTGCATCTTCCACAAACATCTTCAACATGCTTGAGCTTTCCACTTTTGACTTTATGAAAAAAATCTTACCTGGTGAAAACCCCTCACGTCAAAAATACATCCCTATACAAAGCTTCTTTTGTTTGCATGACAGAAATATTGACCCTAAATATATGACACAGTGAGATGAGAGCCCTTCCCTGAGCTGGCATATCATTTTATCTTGTAGTCAACTTGCTCCTAGTCCTCCAGTTTCATGCTGTCCTCCAGTTCAATTGTTAATTAATGCTGATAAACAATTGAACAAGCTTAAGCTCAAGCAAGACCTTTCATCTTAACATTTTGCGTGTTGCATAAGATGATTTTCCACTTTAGACAAAGTTTGATATATGTAACAAGTGAGAAAACAAAATCAAACATCAAGAGAAAGTATGTAAAGAAATACTTCCCTACTGAAGAAGGAGAGAGTTGTCACCTTTCATTGAAAAACTGAGGCTGTAAACTTGTAGAGAAAGCCGATAGTTGGAGGTACTGGTTACTTTCCAGGCTTGAGAGTGTGTCTCTCTCTGCTGAGTTGCAGCTGCAGGTTTTGCATTGCAATTTCGTATTTCATAGAGCTACATCCCAGTATTTTTTTTTTTAATTTCACTTGTAAGTTTGCCTCACTTAGGTGTTACTTGTCACAGTGTGCAAGGGTGGATGTACAAAGAATGAAGTTTCTGTGGAGATGAGATTTATTTCCAGCACCATGAAATAAGGGGCTAATTCTTGGATATAAAAGAACCTCAGGGAAACAGCAAACAACTGAACCCTTTGTGGTAAATCAAGAACAAAAGAATAAAAACATAACAGAAAATCATTTGCAGCATGTTGTATATATTTTCTTGTTTTTTGTTTTTTTTCCCCTCAAGAGATAGGGCTGGACTGAGATGATTTATTATATGAAACATGTTCACTTAGTTTAAATAATTTTATCAGGGGAGAAGAAACATGTTAGCCAAAGCAAACATCTCTGACAATGATAACTTTTCTCAATTCTACTCACTATTGTTCTGTAGATTTTTTTTTATGAGCAGAATAGATTTACTAAGGGAAAGAAAGCTCCTGTCCAAGAGAAGGACAGGAGGAGGGCCTGACTGGATAGTTCTCCTGGAAACTGTCTCTTCCAAGGACTTTTATAAAGGAGCAAACTCATACCTCTGTCCAGTGATCTTGGTAGGATGAAACAAAACAATGTAAGGCAACAAACGGAAGTTATGAGCAGAATACATTTATTGAGGGAAAGAAAGCTCCTGTCTGAGAGAGGGACAGGAGAGGGGCTCAAGCCGATAGATCCCCTGTCCTGTAGATTTTGTTCTAAACTCTAATGATGCACTCCGAGAGCAGGGGAACTGTTGTTCTCCAAGACACCTCCCTCAAAATTCACTCTTTTTGCTATTATCTCCCCATACATATTTTGGATCATAGTTTAAGTTTTATTAATTTGAATAAAAATTTTATACTTTCTAGTGTTACTCTTCTGTATGACTAATTACAACATACTTATTTATTCTTATACCTATGAATTTTTTTTTATTTTTTTTTTTTTTTTTTTTTTTTTTTTTTTTTTTTTTTTTTTTTTTTTTTTTTTTTTTTTTTTTTTTTTTTTTTTTT
>PVKA01015697.1:0-14705 GCA_004027165.1 Ctenomys sociabilis | reverse complement strand
AAATTTCCTTAAACATACATAAAGTATGTAATTGTGATAAATAGCACATACCCTCTTATGGGGAATTATCTGTATATTTGAGGTTTAGCATTGAGCAATGACAGGTTTACTTACTTAATATTGTTACTCCAGAGTGCTCCATACAGAGTTTTGAGCCTAGATATACAAACAGTTCTGCTTTTTCTATGTTAGGACATCCAAAATTATCTATTTATTTGCTATGTATTTTTGTTCTGTGCTGCTTGACTTTGGTGCATGCAACTTTAAAAATTTAAAATTACAATCAAGTTTAATTACAAAATGCACAATTCCACTTATATTATGGAATATTTCCTTGATATCTAGTAATACCCAGTGCCTTAGAATCTGCTTGGCCACAAACATTATCACATCAACTACTTGATCTCTTCCCTCACTTTCTCTCTTTCTTTCTTCCTTCCTTGCTTCTTTCCTTATATCCTTCTCTCTTTTTAAAATCTAGTATTTACTCTTTTTTTTTAAAGAAATAGTATTTATTTTCTGTCAATTTATTTCCATTTTACTTAAAAGCCTTTATAGAAACTTATTAAGGGCCCTCAGCTGGATTTTACTACTTATTCAATGGTCTGCACAGTGGGAATTTCAGACCATGTTTCCGTGTCTGTTGAGCGCACTAGTCCTCAGAGGGTAACTACTGAACAACAGGCCTGGAGAGTACCTGTTTAGCTAATGACCAGACCCAACCTGAGAAGGAGTGATGTAGGAGCTGGGGCATTCACTCCACCCTAACATTGCTCTTTATTTTCAGCAGTGATTTACTTTGCCCTTCGATTTCTTCCTGGGCTCTGCAGAAGCATACATCAAGCATAGCACTCCTTGGTGCTCACGGGAGCTGGTGCCACACTAGTGTGCAATACCTTTGGTCCCTACCTACCACATCTTCTTCTGTCTTTTCCTCCCTTTCATCTCACACTACATAACAACATAATTCTCACCTCTTAGTTTTTCAAATGGCAGTAGTTTTCCAGTCGATCTATACATTCAACCACAATTCCTTTCAACATCTCAAGTGCCAGAAATTAAAAGGGAGTATTAATATTTATATGGAAATCCATGGGAGAGAGAATAGATACAGAATTATGAAAATAAAGCATAGGGGGCCAGGGAGATGGCTCAGTGATATAAGCGCTTCCCTGGCAAGCGCAAGGGCCTGAGTTCAATCCCTGGTTCTGCCAAAAAAAAAAAAAAAAGAAAATAAAGCATAGAATCAGGAAAATATGTCTATTTTTCTACACAGACTAAGTGATGGAGAGTATGGTACTAGTATAAGAAGAGCTATATAGATGAAGGTGACAGAGCACAGCATCTAGTATTAAATTGTCATGTATTCAAAAGTGGGGATTCTGGGAGATGTTTGAATTATGAGAGTTCTGCCCTGGTCAGTGGTTTGATCACTGATAAATTGCTAAATAAATATGCCAGTGGGCTGTGGGCCCTGGTTGGAAGAAATGTGTGATTGACACCTTTGCAGGGCATGGCATGCTCCACAGCCCTTGCCTTCTCTCTTTGATTTCTGACAGCAACCGGTAGAGCAGCTTCCATCTATGGAGTCTCTCAACCATGTCGCTGCTACCCTGCAGGCAGATGATCTTAGACTAAGTTCCCACAGTCATTAAAGTGTGATTAAACTTCTCCTCTTTTAACTTGTGTATATCAAGTATTGGCAGAGGGATGAGAAAGGAAATGATACAATTGTTAATTGATTTTCAATAAATATATTAAGATAATGACTAAAAGGAAAGAATCATGTCTTTTCAAAAGGGGCGTGGCAATTGGAAGATCATAAGAAAAAAAGTGGAGTTGGATGTTTACACAGCAAATCAAAATTAACTCAAAATAGTCTATAGCAAGCAATAAAAAGATAATATTCAGAAGGAGAGTATTACAGGGCAACTTTGTTACCTGTTCTTCAGAAGGATCTAATAGCCAGTAGGAGAGAATAAGAGGTTAAGAGAGGATGTGAGACATGTAGGAACTCAAGTCAGGGAAAGCAACAAAAATTAGGAAATCTATATTTTATTGGAATAATAGAAGCTACAGAAATTTTGCATGCTAGACATTAAAATCACAAAAATGAAAGGAAATTCTATATATAGAGTCATATATATAATTAAGTTTTCATATATGATGAAAATCATATATATAATTAAAATCTGAAGTTCCAAACACATAAAATATTCTTTTATATGAACTCTGTACAAAGCAATAACAAAGAAAATTAAGAGAAAGAAAAAATATATGAATAGTTATTTGTCCAAAAAAATAATCAAATGGGTAAGAAGCACCTATATATATGCCTAGAATCATTAGTTAGCAAGAATATGTAAACAAAATTCCAGGGAAATGCCACTTTACACTTCAAATGGCTTAATAATAAATTATGAGCAAACTTTGAAAACATTATGCTAAACAAAATAAGGTACCAGACACCATATAGCATAATTTTAATTAAAATATGTAAAGCATGCACAATTACTCCATTATTAGAGGCATAATATTGATAGCTTGTATCCACGTGATAGTAAGAAATATTGATAGGAAGGATAAGGTTTGACTAATGGTACAAGGTTACTGCTCAAATAGAGAGGCTCTGAAATCATATTTTATGAGGTTTTCAGAATATAAAAATATGTTGAATTAATATTTTATGAATTATATTTCATTGGAAGCATAGCTCAATAAAGTTGTTCAAAAAATACAATTTCTATATAATAGGCCCCCTTGGAGAACAATATTTTATGCAACCGTAGCATATGCATCAAAGTTTACAATTTAACCTTAGTTTGATATTTTTAACAAAGTAAAATTTGTATTTCCAAAGACTTCATACTAATCATATTTTCCCCATCCTGTTTCTCTAGGATCCACCTCTGAATTTAATTTCCTTTGATTTGCAACAGTTCTCAGTCTTTGCCTTCTGAGTCTTCCACACTTTGAGGAGCACCAATAAAACATGTTACAAATGGCTTCGATCGGGGTTTATACAATATAGTTGTATGGACAAAGTGAACTACATTGTTGGGAAGTGGACCACTTAGTCCATGTCCTCTGCAGCTGCCTCAGCTTCATGTCCCTGACACACACACAGTAAACGACAGCACAGAGGAGAAGTGGTTCATTCTGCCTCCCAGTTACAGCCCTGGTCAGCAGGCAGAAGACAGAAAGCTGAAGACAGACCAAGTGCACAAGGAAAGGGGGCACGAGAGGCAGCTGCTCCACCTCTGCAGCAGGAGGCAGGGAGAGAGGGAGGCAAAAGCGAGGAGAGTTTCGAGGTATGACTTACCGGGTGAAGTAAGCTCCTGCTCTTACTTCCTTTTCCTTGGAAATAAGTAAGTAATTGGAAATACAGGTAAATTTCCCTATAGCAAATCTGTATTCTTTCTGTTCCACGTAATGTCATTGATATACTTAGAAAATTACCTAGAGTAAAATCCAAAGTTCTCTGTGGTTCTAGTTTTTTTCTTTTTCTTTTTCTTTTTCTTTGTTTTGGTGGAAGCCGGGATTGAATTTAGGCCCTTGCAATTGTAGGGAAGCGCTTATTCCACTGAGCCATCTCCCCGGTCTCCTGTGGATCTACTTTTTATGTGTATCCTTCTATTGCTCGTGATGATTATGTCAAATTCTGTGGCCATCATCATAATTCAACTAGTTCTGTGACTACAGTGACACACATTTGCTGACACTTTACAGTCAATGTGTTCTCTTCTCCAAAACAAATTATAATCAGTTTATTGATCATTAACTAAAGATCAGTTATTGGCTTTCATCATGTTTTTATGACTGTGAATAAAGTCACTCTAAACACTTTTATAAATAGTTTATAAGCTATTTTTTCAATTAATAGTTGTGGGATTAACAAATATAATTACATGCCTAATTATATGAATAGGATTTGAGGGAAGTATACCAAATTATGTATTGATAAGGAAGGGAAAATATTTTTGAAAATAGCTGTGTCATTTATGAAAATTCTCATTGCTGCTTATTGTTATGTTCAATATTTACACATGCTGTCATCATTGTGGTATGTCTGATATTATAAGTGTTAGTATTTTTGATTCAATTTCCCTCATTAGTAAAGTTCAACAGACATCTTCACTGTTGGTTATTATATCATATTCTTCAGTGAATTTTGTACTCTGACTTTTGCTCTGTTTCACTTGGTTATGAATAAATATGAATTTCCTTTCTTTACAAGGACTGAAACTACTACATAAAGGTGAATTCATCTATAATTAATAGATATACAGAAAGCTATATAATGGAACCTGGAATTTAGAATATTCAACAAGTTAAATGCACATTTACCTTTCTTCCATGAATTCAGACTGGCGATACATAGATACATACATTATAACGCAAAATCAGCCACAAAGGTACCATGTGCACCAATGGCAGACAGGCAGCAGACTTGCTTCTGTACACAGAACCTTTGATCTATAGAATTGAAGGTATGCAACCATAAAAAATGAGAAGTATCTACTACACATAATTTGTGATACTAAAGAACATTGAAAAAATAACAAGATGACCTTAAAAATGTATAAGTACAAAATATAAATAAACAGCAAAACAAAATATAAAAAGGAAATTGAAAGAGATGTTTTGAAAAGGAGGAAAAATCAAGAGATTGAGGAGAAGGACAGGGAGAGAGGCAGAAGTATATAAAATATATGGTTTTCATCTGCCCTAACTTCCTACAATTAATTATTGTGTGCTGAAAACATATAATAATAAAATTAACAATTGTTAAAATGCATAAGCATGTGCAACATAAAATTCTCACTAAATAAGGTGGAGAAAATAGAACGGATTTGCTTATTTTAAAGAATAAATGTAAAAAAAAATAAGTCAGCAACTAGTGAAATAACTTCATCATGTGGAATAGTAGGAATGACATATTTAGATAAATGTAGGGTGTGCATTTTGTGTAGTTCTGTCTTTTAAAAAAATTACATATACCCAAAATTAAATGAAAGACTAAAAACAAAATCTAACCTTAGGTTTATTAATGTCTTTATATCAAATTTGGAATGTCTACACACTCAAAAAATAATTTAAGCAAAATTCAAAGCTAGTGGTGTGTTAAGATATGCTGAACATAAAGTTATCCTAAGAAAAAATAAAATGCAGCCTATTATGAATGATAATCATGGTTATTTCTGTTTTGTTTTGTTTTTTGGGATACCAGGGATTGAACTCAGGACCTTGTGCTTGGCAGGCAAGCACTTATTCCACTGAGCTATCTCCCCGGCCCCAATCATGGTTATTTTGGTCGTACAATTTCTAGAAGGATTTTAAAAGTATTTGGCATACATTGTCAAATTGTGTGCATAAATATATTGATGTTTTGGGAAACAAATGATCTTATTATGAGAGAAAGGAATTACTGTACTGGAAGCAGAGAACACATGGAAGAGTGTTATCTCTTGTTGTTTGAACCGAAAGTAGTGGTATGGACTCATCAGAGTTTAGGAACACGTATGTCCTTATCTTTGTCTGTAGAAAGGACTTATAACCTATACCTCACAATCACTGAACCCATGTATTGAAATGCAGAGAAACAGGTTGGTTTGACCTCAGCCATCCTGTGCCATATCCACCATCATTTTCACTGCATAGCCCTGATCGATGTCCCCTGCACATTTTATAGGCCACACACTATTGGTGTCTTATTGAGTCTTAATTTCATAATTATTTTCTGAGATTTGATATTCTCTAATTGCAAAATAGGTGAAGAAATGTTACCACATTTTAGAGCCTCTATTTTTAGCCCTGGTTAAACCTATCATTTCTAGACCAAACTATGGACTCTAACTATTATATTTCAACTTCTATATGCATGAATGTCTATTCTTGGCATTCCTCTCCAGTCTTACAGTGGAATTCAGTGCTCTATATAATTGCTCTGTTATGATCCATACTCTGACTTCATTTCCCTTTTTCCCACCCTACTTCTCTATTTCAGTGTGACCATCATTCTTGGTTGTCAACTTGGCTCAATTAATAAATGCTCAGCAAAGTAATAAAATCCACTTCTGTTTCCAGAGACAACTGTCATGCACACAGTCAATCTGAAGGAGAAAATCCATCGCTGATTGAGGGCAGCACCACCCACTAGGCTTACTCATGAAAGGAATGAAAGGGGAAGGAGGAAAAAATTGACCTGAATTTTCAAACTCCATTCTGCTTTAACAAGCACATCTTTTGCTAAAGCTATTTCATGTAGGTATCAGACTCCAGTCTTGCCTGCCTTTCAATGAGGTCTCCTACTAGTGACTCACCAGAAACTTCCAGGCCTTGGGTCTCAGCTGCACTGCATCCTTAATCTCTTGTTCTGCAGCTTCTAGTTTCTTGGACTAAGTAGTCACTGGCTCCTCTGCCTTTCTAGGGTAGAGACAGTCACTGTGGACTCTCTGGCCCTCATCCTATAAGATACATATTTCTGTAATTATGTTTCTCCATTGGATCCTAAACAATGTAAGTGGTTATTGTAAATAGATTTTCTATAATACACCAGTAGTGCTGTGGTCTTTAACTTTGTAAATATTATTCCATATTCTCTGTAAACTCATGATTGTCTTTTATTGCCTATTAAAATCTTACAATATCTAAAAGATATACTTTTCACTTTCAAAGTATATTTTACTATATTTTTCATCTCATTTCATTTCTGTATCCAGATACTTTTACATGTATGTACAATATTTCATTTTTGTTAGATGTACATTCTATGAAAACAAGTACTAGCCTCTGTGGTCCATTGAAAATAAAATTCTGCACTTTTACTTGTTTGTTCCTTGTAAAACAAAATCTTTTTTTGCTGAGGATTTGTACTCTCAGTAACATTTTGATACACCTTGTAAGAGCATGACAAAAAAAATTAAAAAAAGAGCATGATAAACACATTAACTATTATTATTTTTTTTATTTATTCATTTATTTTTGCAGAACCACGGATTGAACTCAGGCCCTTGCGCTTGCCAAGGAAGCACTTATTCCACTGAGCCATCTTCCTAACCCTATTTTATTATTTTGTTATGAAATTGTCTTTTATTTTTTCTTAGACAGGGCTGGGGATGTAGCTCAGCAGCACAAGCATCTACCTGGCCACCACAAGGCCCTGAGTTTAATTCCTGGTATCGAAACAAAACAAAAAGAAATTTTCTTTTTCTTAGAAGTCGAAAAATAGTGTTTTAACATTTCCTGTTTAATAGCTACTTGAATGACATTAAAATAAAAAATACGTTTTTTTTAAAGTTTCTTCTGATCAGTACTATTTTACCAGTACTTTGAATGTTGTGTACATCACTCACTTAATAAATATTTACTAGATAAAAATAGGTAACATATTTAATAGTAAATTATATCAATTTAAAATAAACAGTAAAATTGAAAATGGTAGAATAAGATTTCTTAGAGGGTTTATGCATGAAATTATTTTTTTCACTGGATATTGTTACTTGTTAATTAATACATGATATGCTATGTATTAAATTGACAGTATTATTTACAATGTCTAATTTTGACTTGTAGATGTTAATTTTCATAGAAATAAATTATCTTTTTTGAAAAATGACAAGTGCAAAAGATGAATGTCATATTTTCTTATCGTGCAAAAAGTTTTACACTAAGAAAGACCTTAAGGATTTATGTGTATCACCACCTTGTATGTACACACGTAATTCTACAATAATGTTAAAGACAGTTCCTTTGCACTTCAGTGTTCTGAGCAGGATTTATATTGCTTTACACTTACTGACACATATTTAATTCAGTTTGTAACTTTCAGGATTGTTGCCAGCGCTGACAACAATTAGGTTACTTAAACGAAGTGATAATTTTCTAATTAATTCAATTAAGCACTCATTTAAGTGTATTTGGCTTGGGGGAGGAAAAAGCAAAAATCGATAGCTGGACTTGTGATTTGGCTGCATGCCTAGAACCTGCGCTGAGCCATTAAGCAGGCACCTGAGTAGCTGGGAATGGAGCTAAGCAACATGAAGGCCTGTGCCTCAGCACAGAGTTTACACTTCGGGCAGAAAGGGGTCTAAATTTGTTTTTACTCACAGTTGTTTAATAGCGTAATAGATCTGTGAATATCGACAACTCATAATCGACATCGGAGGCTTTCCTCGTACAATGCAGTTTGTTTTAAATCAGGCTTCACGAACTCAAACATGAATTCAGACATTTGCACAAAGGACACTACCCAGAAAAGTGTTTGGGATTAACACTTACAAACTGAAGGAGGACCTACTGGACTGTCACGGCCATCTGCTGTCTACGCGCACTGAAGCTAGGGCTCCGGACGTTCACATGGCAGTCAGTTGTTGATCCAGAGCTGTGGTCCGGAGCCCGTCCTGCGAGCAAAGTCACTGGCAGGAGCCAATAGTTCTCACTACTGTGAGAATAACCAGTTTTAAAGTGGCTGCGTAAGTATGGATGCAGGAGGGATACACTCTCCAACTAGGTGTTTTCCAAGTCCAGAGGAGACTTTGAGTAAAGGGACAGCTGTTACCAATGTTGTTATTTTACACTAAGAGCTAGTTTCTCATAAGGTAAAAAGTTTAACCTGTTTTTTGTTGTTTAATTTTATTTTATTGTATTTTGTTTTATTGATACTAGGGATTGAGCTCAGCACCTTGTGCTGGCAGGCAGGCACTTATGCTGCTGAGTTATCTTTCCAAATAATCATATTTAAATTTTCTTTGATTTTCATGCTTTGATGCCTTTGTCTCCAGGGCTCACTGAGGCAGTGATTGAGACTGGGTGTGGTGGTGTGCACCTGTAATCCCAGCTCTTGGGAGGCTGAAAATAAGTGGATCAGACTATGAGTCTGATGTAGTAGTGAGACTCTGAACACCCTGTAGATCCTTCCCTAAAATACAAAAAAAAAAAAAAAAAAAATGTACTGTACAGTTTCAGCTGACAGTATTCTAGCCCTTCATTAATCTTAACATTATTAAAATGTAGATAATTTATGCATCTAATTTAATATTAAAGGAAGTACACCTTATTAGTGCTATTATTCCTTTCACTCCAACAGGAAATGAAACTACTCAAATTTCTAGTTACAGTTTATAGAAAATATGTTGTATACACAGAGTAAATGACCAAATACCAATGTTGAGTAAATCTGTAAGCAAATAACTTCAATAGTAAACATAATAAATACTAAAATAGTTTCTCAGCATCTTTTTATATTATTGTTACAATCCTCATGAAAGTCTTCATTTCTTTAATTATTGTATCAATAACAACATGACTTTCAGATATATTTTCAGCAACCACAGTCATAAGCAGAAAAGATATGGAAGTCACTAAAAATCAGAAAAGAATGGAGTCACAAAGAATATTTTTATTGGTATAATTTTTAAAAACATCTGTAAATTCTCTTGCTTATGGGCAACTAAAACAGCCTTATATATGTAGTTGGAGGTCTTTAAAACAGATCTGCTTCTTACTATTCTGGATGGTACACCCTAAATTCATTACTATACATGTAAATTTCAATTTACTATATTCTTATACTTTCTATTCTTTTGGAAACTTAATTCCAACTTTTAAATAATGATCCAATGAAACAAAAACTGGAAAACATAATGCAAAAAAAGAATCACAGGACCTGGCACACTATTTTGTCAGAAGCAGAGTGTCCAACTTTTCCCCATATTACTATAAAAGTAGCAAGCAATGATACCATTTTTTGATGAAGGTTGTTCAATTTAAATCAGCTCTTTCTAGATCAATTACATTTACAGTGCTAAAGGAGAGATGTGATTCATTCAGAGAAGACAAGAGAAAAAAAAGTAAAAGGTATTCTTCGACTATTAACTCTTTAAATGAACACAGGACATCTAATACAAATTTAGAACACATAGAGCTATAACAGTTTTTAAACAAAAATTGTCCCTGGCATGTGTATTACCATCCATGCACAAGTATAATCATCAGCATTTTATTTACATGCTGAAAACAAGTGGAGAGATCAGGATTGGCCAAGATCACAAAGGCATTATGCTTTTAAATCTGAAATATTTATTGAGTTGAAAACCTTTTAGAAAATTTTGATGCCAATTCACGAGAAAAATGATCCTTCATTAAATTTCTGTGGTAGAAAAGTATACACTTACCTCTGCAAATATATTAAATTCTGCTGCAAATATATTAATAACGCTGGACTCCAGAAATAGAACTTAGGCAGTAGACATGCCTGGTCACTGCTGAAGTGATACATGAAACGATTAACAGACCTCAGCAGGACAGTCTTTTTTTCTTTGTGCCAATAACCCAAAAGATGAAGTGTAGCTTACTGTGAAGGACAAAAATAAATGTGTCAGACATGATATGCTAGTCCTGAAAATGAGGAGAAGGTGTTCCTTTTTTGAATAGTGTGTTAATAAAAATGATTAATTTTTCTCCTTGCTTCTCCAACATATCTACAACTGTACTTTCAATGTATAAAAATTCATGCTTTTGAGCAGGGTCACTCATTTTTCTTCTTGTAGTAGATTCATATGAAGTAAAATATTTAAATTTTAGGGCTATTAATGATTTATTGAATTGTATTTTCTTTATAAAATTGCATTTGCAAAAATAGAACTGCTTGGAACATGTTACATTTCTCATTTATTAAATACTACCATACGCAAAAAAAAACAATGATAAAGTAAACTTCTTTTGTAATGTTTGATGAAGTGGTATTTCTTATCTAAAGTGGAAACCATTCTCATCATTTAAAAAATTAAAGGAAATATGTCATTGTATATAATTAATAAAAATATTAGGCAATTATCTACAAAAATGTATATGACATATGTTGATAGTATTATAATAATAGATTATAGCTAGTATACATAAATTACCTTAACCCTAGAATATTTTCTGTATCAACAACACCAAGAAAATAATCTTAAATATAATGAAAAATAATTCTTGAAAGAATATAGCCTGATGTTGTATTTTTTACATTTGTATTAAAGTGGTACAAATCTACCTCTTCCAAAGGACAATTTTGGCTCATTGACAACAATGAACTTTACAGAAGGAAGAGCTAGTGTTTTGTATTACTCCTCATAGTTTTGAAAAGATGTCTAAAAAAATGAAATATTTTACATATACTTTGTCAAATAGTACTAATAAATGTAAGAAAAACAAATAAAATGAGAAAAATAAGCACATGTTACTAAAATACTAAAATATATGAAAATAGGAAAAATATTCATAATGCAGACAATAAGCAAATTGTTTTTATATGCCAAGAAAAAGATAAAATGATAGAAATATTAATTGCTTGATATGAATAAAAAATTCACCCAAAATCTAATTTATTTAATATGCAAGAAAATATAAATGTAATACGAGTTAACATTTTATTTATATAGACTTAAAATTGCTTTAAAAGCTGATGAGGTGCTGTTGAGATTGCAGAGTACTGGAAATTGTCACTCATTTTGTTTTTAAAATTCTAAGTTCATTTCAAGACAAATAGTCAAGGAGCAATAAAAGTAATATGTTAAAATGTATTTATTTTCCTAATGGGTAATCTTATGCTGAATATAAAATACCACTTAGCATTTTGAAACTGTATATGACATTTTTTGCACATAATGATTTATCAGACAAAAATAATATTTGAAATAATCTGAAGAAACTGTGATATAGGTACACTATGAGGTCTTTTGTAGCCATTGCAAAATAGATATATGCCCATTGATCTTTAGTGCTTTCTATGAAGTAATGCTTATGAATAATGCAAAATTATTCTGCTGTAAAGAATTAAAATGACAAAAATGCCCAGTACATGCCTCCAAAATATTAAAATAGTAAACATGTAAAAGCATCATACTACAGTAGTTAGGTGAATTATGGGGTTGAGCAACAATTATATGACGATGAGTTACTAAACTTAAATGAAAAAAAGAAACAAGAAATTTTAGTGTTTTGCTATTTACATTGATATAAACTATGTACATTTTAAAAATAATTCACAAAGTAGTTGGCTTTAAGATTTTTCATATTCTGAACTATTAATAGGAAAGTTTGAAGGATTTTTGTCTTTAAAATACTGAATAATTTTGAAATTAGTTTTTATAACCAGAGGAGCAGTGAAAGTGGAAAGGAAAAATCAACTTGTCTGCTGACTAAGATGAAGTGCAACCCCACGGTAGCCTCGTAAATTCTCAGAGATGCTCACTTACGTGAACCCTAGGCTAATTACAAAGAAAGAGACCACAGAGGGCCAGGCTCTGAGGAGAGCTGGATTCTAGCTCAAGGGCAATGTAAATATGAAGAGAAAGACACAAGGCAGTAGAAGAACAAAGAGGTCAAACACAGATATGTATCTTTTGGTCACCAAAAATTTGTGCTTATTTAACTCTCATAGTTTACTAAACAGCTCCTTTAGACCAATTTGTTCAGTTTTCCTTTGTGTCAAGTAGGGTTTTTTTCCTTGTATTTTAAACTTTCAATTGATAAGTAACGATTGTGTATATTAATTGCAAATATTGTGGTGTTCTGATATATGAATGCATTTTGAATTAAATTTGTCATGTTGAATAGTATATTCATCACTCCATCTCTATTATTTTTTATCTTGAGAATATTTTAAGTTGTAGCTTGTAAGCAATTTTGCAATTTATAAATTATTACAAATTGTAGTCATAATTGTATCTAATTTATAACTAAAAGTAAGTCCTCCCAATTGAAACTTCGTATAATTTTATTATTATTATTATTATTATTATTATTATTATTATTATTATTATTATTATTATTTTGCAGAACTGGGGATTGAACTCAGGCCCTTGCACTTGCCAGGGAAGCACTTATTCCACTGAGTCATCTCCTTGGTCCCAAAATTTTATATCCTTAACCAACACCTTCATGTTCCTTTTATGCTCCTCAACCACAGTAGCCTCAAGAATTGAATATTTAAAATTGTTATCATTAGTGCACATTAACTGTACAGAGATGAACGAATTTCCATATATGCAAATACTAGACTTTCTTTGAAATTATCATATTTGTATTGAAGAAGCCATAGGAAAACTTCACAGGAAAGTCCCCTTGGAGTCAAACGGAACTGCAGAAAATAGATATCCCAGCACACATCAAGAGAAGCCTGTTCTGTGAGAATGTATGCACCTGAAAGTGTAGAAGGTTTCTACCTCATCAAAGAGTAAAGTGTCAATACAGAACACCAGAAAAATAAAACTTATGGAGATAGGAATTCCCCAAAAGTTACTAATCCCATAATAGCTGAATTCAGTGGTATCAAAGTAGAGGAAATACCAAACAACTCAAAATGAAAATTGTAAAATTGATCAGTAAAATCAGTTAAGATACAAATAGAAAGATGAATAAATTAAGAAGTCATTGAAGAGTATGAATGAGCAATTCAATGAAGAGAGAGATTCTGAATAATGGTCAGCCAGAAATCTTGGAAAGGAACCTCACTTTAAACCAAAAAGTCACTTGAAAGTCTCTCTTGTAAACTAGACCAAACAGAATTGAGAACAACAGAGTTTGAGGTCAAGTTTGATGAAATCAGACATTAATATATTCAAAAATAAAAATATAAATCATGAACAAAACCTATCAGTCCTCAGTACTGGCAAGAGACCGAACTTAAGCACAGTAAGATTTGATGAAGGAGCTGAAGTACAGGTTAAAGGCACATTTCTTCAGTGAAATAAAGTGGGAACTTTTCCAAATATGGGAATACATATGGGGGCTGGAGTTTTAAGGGACTGATCATTATTTCAGAAAAATTACCCTTCACAGTTCCCTCTCAGGTTGTGGTGGATTGATTGATGGATTGGGGTCATAATATTGTTTTAGAGAAAGAACTCGATTTTGTCTTTTTTTTGTGTGGAACCAGGGATTGAACTCAGGCCCTTGCACTTGCCAGGGAAGCACTTATTCCACTGAGCCATCTCCCCAGCCCTAGAGAAAGAACTCTAAATATAGCCTATATATTATAAAAGACCTGTCATATATAATCATGTACGAAATATGTAATTGTAACTGGAGTACAGACATAGGAGATGATGAAAGGGAAAAGGAAGAGGAGTGGGAAGCAGAGAACAGATGAAAACTAGGTACAACAATTATTATTATGTTAATAAGATGAGTGCTTAAAAATTAGAAGAGAACCTTGTTTTTATTCATTGAGAACAATCTCTTTTGATCCAATTTTTGTTACTTCAAGATATTACAACCAAAATCCAGAGTATATTTTTGGCTAAAAAAAAAAAAAAGTATAGCTTAAAATGTGTATAGGATCCAACATGGCTTTCAGCTGGATGAACAGATTCCCTGAAGCTTAGGTTGGACAAAACACTGTTGGAACTAGGAAAAGGATACTATCTAAAGCCTTAGAGAGAGAATGAGGAAGTGCGATCAGGGTCAGGAGAAAACTTGAAGTACAATGCAAAAGAAATATTTTCAGGGGAGGAGATTCTAAATAATAATAAGAAGAAAGGCTGGAGATTTCACAGGTGGGAGTTAAGACAGCACTGCAAAAGATGGTGAGATATGAGCCACAACTCAATAGAGACCAGACCAGCCCTTCCTTCCTTCCTCCCTTCCTTCCTCCCTCCCTCCCTCCCTCCCTGCCTGTCTCCCTCCCCCCTGATTCTTTTCCTTCCTTCCTCCTTCCC